>JAQQSU010009162.1:0-12766 GCA_028627135.1 Pseudochirops cupreus
ATTATTATTAACTACATCCAACTGGAACTTGAGATACACAGGCACTGTGGTAGGGAGATCCATCCTGCCCTACTGGAAAGTCAGAGGGGTGAGGGGGGAAGACATAGGAGAGAATAGATTGGGGGAGGGAGGATACAAAGAGTTGGCTGTTTTGGGGCGGTGGATTGGGGAAGGATGGGGAGAAAATTTGTAACTCAAAATTTTGTGAAAATGAATGATGTAAAGTAAAATAAAAAAATAAAATATTTAATAAAAAAATAAAAAAATTAAAATTAAAATAAAAAAAAAGAAATTTAAGTCCATCTGCCACAGAAAGAAGGCAACTAGGTGGCTCAGTGGACAGAGTGCCAGGTCTGGAGTCAGGACCATTCATCTCCCTGAGTTCATATCTGGCCCCAGACATTTACTAGCTGTGTGACCTTGGTCAAGTCACTCAACCTTGTTTGCCTCAGTTTTCTCATCTGTAAAATGAACTGGAGAAGGAAATGGCAAAACCACTGCAGTATCTCTGCCAAGAAAACCCCACATGGAGTTAGAAAGAGTCAGATATGACTGAAAATGACTGAACAGCAACAATGCCCAGAAAGGGTGGGAAGATGGAAAGAATTTAATTTTAAAAGCAGGTTGTCTTCGGGACCTAGAACACAGCTGATTCAGAATCTGAACTTCTTAGACTACAAGTGAGAGACTGAAGAGACAGGTTTGGGAAGAATAGAGATGAAAGGACCTCAGAAGAGCTGACTGAATGGATGAAGAGGGAAAAGGAATGAGACCACCTGCGGTGCTGTGCCAGCCCACACAGAAGCCAGGAATGACAGGTGGGGAGGGATAGTGACAGATGACTTATGTTCCTGGGGTGGGGGTGGGGAAGAAGAAAAACAACAATGCCTATTGGGAGGAGGTTTGTAGAGAGAAGGTTATTTCTGGTGAAATAAAGGAAATTAAATGTTGTGATCTATGCAGGCTCGAGCAAGGAGAGGTCCTCAGGATCCTTCTGCCAGATAGGACCGAGTGTCTGTGACTGAGCTCCCCAGGGCCATTCCCTGTTTACACTCCCCCTATCCTAGTCTTCCTCTTGTTTCACTTTCCTCATTCAACTTTGCCTCCTGATCAGCAATGGGGGAGGGGAGGGCAGGTATTCTCCAGGGCACCATTTTTTTGACTCCACATACACCAGTGACCCCATCAGGGCCACCCATGGTGTTTTCTATTGCTTCCACCCATCTTGTTACTTCTCCTCCTGTCTCTTCCTCTTTACTCCCCTCTTCCCTTCCCCCATTCCCTCATTCTTCCTTTCACTATTTTTTCTCCTTTTCTTCACTCATCTCTTAGTAATTGCAGCCCTTCCTGTGTCCCTGCCAGGGATGTTTTTCAGTCTTCTGTGTATGCTTGTGTCTTGGTCCCCAGGGATCTTCTGATGATTCAACCCCACAATTTAGATGAATCTTCATTCTTTGCACCTTTCAATTCATGGAGTGCCACTGAGACTAGGATATCTACCATCCTCACTGCTGCTCCAGGAGCCTCCCAGAGCCTGGGATAGGAAAGTGAGGAGAAGGCTGTCCAGATACTTACCATGGAGCATGTGGGGGCATGGGTCAGCTACTCCATCCACTGGCCTAATCAGACTCTGCCTGCCATGACAGGAATACTGATCTGATGCTCCTATTTCACTGTCTAAAATTGCTTTGTAATAACAGTAGGAGTCGGAGAGGCATTTTTATTGATTAAACAATCGAGGCTATTTGTCTTTACAAAACTGAAAATATAGAGGTGTCTCTCTCTCCCTCTGTATACATTACACTTTCTTATTTATTAGAAGCAACAATCTCTGCTTGTAATCAAAGCAATGTTTATGATGGGGCTGCTTTAGAATGCCAGAATGCAGTGACATAATGGGAATTGGAGTGGAGGAAACTTGGCGTAAATATCCTGATTATCTGGGGCCAGATGTCCCTGAAGTGATGGGCCCAGCTAAGGTCTGCTTGCTTTTTGGTCAGGAAGAAAGCAGAGCATCCCTATCCCCCTGCCTCCGCAAAAAAAAGAGGGCATAGGATTAATTGAAGGAACAACCATTTATCAAATACCTCCTATGTGCCAGGTGCTATGTTTGGTATTGGGGGTACAAAAAAAGAGGGAGTCAATGCCTTCCTTCAAGGAGCTTACATGCTAATAGAGAAATATATAACATGTAGGGAAGTGGGGTCCCAGGAAAAGTTTTAGGTTGAAGAATAACAGGGATTATGAGTAGAGCCATGATCGATCAATTCTCATAATATTTCCAGTAGCAACGGGAATGTTGATTTGATTACCATTCTCCGGGCAAGAATGAGAAATGAAAGGGAAGTAGGGAAGGGCATGATCATGCCAGCAGGATGGATGGCAAGATGCCCATATTGGATGGGCCTTGGCTTTCTGGTGGATGGCTAGATGGAAGGTGAAGCATGATCTGGGTCTAGCAAGATTAAGTAGCTTAGGTGAGCTTTAACTCACCTTCCCTGACCCCCTACCAATTGGATACTTAGGGATGTGGACCATGAATCTGTATAGGAGTTATTGCTGGTGATGTTACCAATCTCAGCCTAAAGTGTTCTTTTTAGCAAGCCCTGTATTTCTGTGGTCTGAAGAAAAAGAATCCTATTACTTAGTAGGAGGCTGAGGGTGCCAACACACCTGGCATGGTATTGTAGATTTGGGTTCTCATCCTGGTTCTGATACTGACTAATATCTATTTTAGTTGGAGCATACCATTCAAACTCCCTAAGCCTTGGTTTTCTCATATAGAAAATGAGGGGGTTGTACTGGATGTTCTTAAGACCCTTCTGGCTCTAAAACTATAATCTAGTTTGAGGGGATAAGAAGGCTGAAATCAAGACACAGTGCTGGGAAAAATGAGCTTTGGGGGAGAGTGTGGTAGAGGGATGCCAGAGACCTGCCCCTGAGGCAGGGGTGGGGACAGAATTCTGGGGCATGTCAGAAGAGACAATAAACTGCATTATTAAGAGATCTTTCTAATTCCATCCTTGTTAAAACTAATTGCTCTGGTCCTGCAGGGTTGGTTGTCAGTCTCTTGGCTGCCTGCATTTGACAGACTATATTCATGAATTCAGTTTATTGTCCCGGATTGTGAGCTGTGGCATGCAGGCTGTGGCAGAGATAGTAGCCAGTGTGTGCATGTGCATACATGAGCTTGCCTGTCTTTGCTAGTTTGTGGCTCAATTTCCTTGTCTTTTTGGGGCTGATGGGGCTTGGAGAGGAGGGACACAACTTATGGAGGATTTCTGGGATTGCGGTATCATTGATTTAGAGCTGGGAGAGGCTGCAGATGGCATGATCTAGTCCAATGCCCTCATTTAATGATATGCCCAAAGTTCCACAGGTAGTAAATGGCACAGCTAAAATTTGAACTCATAGCCTTGGATGCTAAGTCCTGTGTCTTTTGCAATGTTTCTTTCATGCTGTCTACTCTAAGTTGGGAGAAAGAAGGTAATGGTGGGTAGGGCTGCTGCTAATTTGGATGGAGGCTAACTTGGATTATAGTATTCTCTGGAATGGTAGGTCTTGGTACAGTGAAGGTCAATTGATCAGCCTGCCCATTTATCTTTCCTGAGTTCTACTATCAATTATTTTATCAACTGACATTTGTTAAGCCTCTATTACTTGTATACTAGAATCTATTATACTTAGTGCTAAGGAGGAAAAAGAAAAAGACTTAGTCCACATTCTCAAAGAGTTTACTGCATAGCTGGGGAGATGAAATACATATGAGACAAAGAGGCAGTGAGAAGGTATAAGGCAGTAAGTGGTTAGTGTCAGAGAGGTGTAGGGACAATGTACTATGTGCTATGGAGAAGGGATTCCCTTGGGCTGGGATGTTCAGGGAAGGCTTCAGGTGAGATTTACAATTTCTCTAAGGTGTGAGGTGGCATGGTGGGCAGAGGGCTGGGTCTAGAGTCAGGAAGACATGATTTCAAATCTGGCCTCAGATACTTTCTAGCTGTGATCCTGTGATTTCACTTACCCTCTGCTCACCTCAGTTTTCTCAACTGTAAAATGGGGATAATAAGAGTACCTACTTTGCAGGGTTGTTGTGAGGATCCAATGAGATAATATTTGTAAAATGCCTAGCACACTGTCTAGCACATAGTAGGTGTGACGTAAATGCTTGTTCCCCTCCCCCTCCCCCAAGAGTAGGGGGAAAAAATAAAAAGAGGGCATTTCAGATAAGTGAAATTCAAGAGAAGTATGGAGGTGAGAGGGGGCAAGTTGTCTTCCAGGGACCATTAGAAGAAGAGTTTGTTTGCAATGCTGTGTCATATCAGGGAAGAGTAGAAAACAGCTGGATCGGTGGTGGTTTGCTTCCAGATTGTGCTTTCTGCTAAGGAATCCAGAATTGATCCTTTGGACTTTGGGGAATTCCTTTTTTTTTAAAAAAATATTTATTTGTTTTTAGTTTTCAGTATTCACTTCTATAAGATTTTGAATTCTAAATTTTCTCCCTCTCACTCTGTCCCCCCTCCCCAAGACAGTGTACAACCTGATATAGGCTATCTATACATGTACAATCATATTAAACATATTTCCACATTAGTCATGTTGTAAAGAAGATTTAGTACCAAAGGGAAAAACCACATGAAAGAAGAAACAACAACAACAAAAAAAGCAAATAGTATGCTTTTTCTGCATTCAGACTCTGGATGAGGACAGCATTTTTCATCGTGAGTTTTTGGATGTGTCTTAGATTCTTGTATTGCTGAGAAGAGTTAAGTCTATCAAAGTTGGTAATCCTGTACAATATTGCTGTTACTGTGTGTAATGTTCTCCTGGTTCTGCTCACTTCAGTAATCATCAGTTCATGCAAGTCTTTCCATGTTTTTCTGAAGTCCACCTGCTCATCATTTCTTATGGAACAATACTATTCCATATTCATATACCACCACTTGTTCAGTCATTCTCCAATTGATGAGCATCCCCTCAATTTTCAATTCTTGGCCATCACAAGAAGAGTTGCTATAAATATTTTTGTACATGTGGGTCCTTTTCCCATTTATATGATTTCTTTGGGATACAGACCTAGAAGTGGTATTGCTGGGTCAAGGGGTATGTGAATTTTTGTAGGCCTTTGAGCATAGTTCCAAATTGCTCTCTAGAATGGTTGAATCAGATCACAACTCCATCAACAATGCATTAGTGTTCCAATTTTCCCACATCTTTTCCAGTATTACAATTTTTTCTGTTTTGCCATGTTAGCCAATCTGATATGTGTGAAGTGGTACCTCAGAGTTGTTTTGATTTGCGCTCTAGTGAATAGTAATTTAGAGCATTTTTTTCATATGACTATAGTTAGCTTTAATTTCTTCATCTGCCTGTTCATATCCTTTGATATTTTATGAATTGAGAAATGGCTTGTATTCTTTTAAATTTGACTCAGTTTTCTATATATTTTAGAAATGAGGCCTTTATCAGAGACATTCGCTATAAAAATTGTTTCCCAGCTTTCTGCTTCCCTTCTAATCTTGATTGCATTGGCTTTATTTGTGCAAAACCTTTTAAATTTAATGTAATAAAAATTTTGTGTTTCATAATGTTCTCTCTCGCTTGGTCATAAATTCCTCCATTCTCCATAGATGTGACAGGTAAACTATTCATAACTCTCCTAATTTGCTTATAGTCTCACCTTTTATGTTTAAATCACGTGGCCATTTTGACCTTATGTTGGTATAGAGTGTAAGATGTTGGTCTGTGCCTAATTTCTGCTGTATTACTTTCCAGTTTTCCCAACTGTTTTTGTTAAATAATGAGGTCTCATCCCAGAAGCTGGAATCTTTGAGTTTATCAAAAAGTAGATTCTCTAGTCCAGTGGTTCTCAACTTTCCTGATGCCGTCACCCTTTAATAAAGTTCCTCATGTTGTGCAACCATAAAATTATTTTCGTTGCTACTTCATAACTGTAATTTTCCTACTGTTATGAATCGTAATGTAAATATCTGATATGCAGGATGTATTTTCATTGTTACAAATTGAACATAACCCACAGGTTGAGAACCGCTGCTCTAGTCATTGGCTACTGTATCTTGTGTACTTAAGGTATTCCACTGATCCACCATTCTTTTTCTTAGCCAGAACCAAGTAGTTTTGATTATTGTTGCTTTGTAATACAGTTTTAGATTTGGTATGGCTAGGCTACCTTCCCTTGCATTTCTTTTCATTATTTCCCTTGATGTTCTGGACCTTTTGTTCTTCCAGATGAATTCTGTTATTGTTTTTTCTAGCTCCATAAAATATTTTTTTTGTAGTTTGATTGGTATGTCACTAAGTAAGTAAATTAGTTTAGGTAGAATTGTCATTTTTATTATATTAACTCGGCCTACCCATGAGGAACTGATATTTTTTCAATTATTTTTATTTGACTTTATGTGAAAAGTGTTTTGTAATTGTGTTCATATAGTTCCTAGATTTATCTTGGCAGGTAGACTTCCAAATATTTTATGTTGTCTACAGTTACTTTAAATGGAATTTTTCTTTCTTTCTCTTGCTGCTGGGCTTTGTTAGTAATATATAGAAATGCTGATGATTTATGTGATTTTACTTTATATCCTGCAACTTGCTAAAGCTGTTAATTATTTCAAGTAGTTTTTAGTTGATTCTTTAGGATTCTTCATCTGCAAAGAGGGATAGCTTTGTTTCTTCATTCTAATTCCTTCAATTTCTTTTTCTTCTCTTATTACTACAGCTAACATTTCCAGTACAATATCAAATAACGGTGGTGATAATGGGCATCTTTGTTTCACCCTTGATCTTATTGGAAATACTTCTAACTTATCCCAATTATATATAATGCTTGCTGATCATTTTAGATAGATGCTACTTACCATTTAAAGGAAAACTCCATTGATTACTATGCTTTCTAGTGTTTTTAAGAGGAATGAGTGCTGTATTTTGTTAAAAGCTTTTTCTGCATCTGTTGAGATAATCATATGATTTCTCTTAATTTTGGGCCTTGGGGAATTCTTGAAGATTTCCAGAGAGAGAAATGGTCTGATCAAAGCGCAGGTTGGAGAAGACTGGTCTGGAGGTGGACATGTCATGAAAGGAGGAAACACTGGAGAAGGTGAGATCAGAGAGGAAGAGAAGGAAGAGGCTACTGCAGTCATTGAGGCAGGAGACAGAAAAATGCCTGAACCATGGTCAGGATTTAGGAACCCTCTGCTTGGTGATGGTGGATACGTTATTTACTAGCTGTGTGGCTGCAGAGGATTTACTTCACCTCTATGATATTCAGTATTTTCCTCTGTAAGATGAGGTAACACTTTCATACTGTCCACCACCTAGGGTTGTTGTGAATGAATATTTTGTAAACCTTAAAGCACTATAGGAATGTGAGTTTTCATTATTTTTATTATTAAACAATTATAATAATTATTGTAAGGGTGGTGGTAATCAGAATAGAAGGGAAGGAAAGTCAAAGTTACAAAGGAAGAATCAATAGCACTGGGACTTTGATTGGATATTGGGAATGGAAAGTAGAAGGAAGGAAAAAGATACTTATTAAGCTCCCACTAAGGGCCAGGTACCCTGCTAAGTGCTGTACAAATATTATCTCCTTTGATCATTACAACAACTCTATGAGGTAGGTGTTATTACTATCCTTGTTTTTAAGTTGATGAACCTGAAGCAAACAGAGTGACTTGCCCAGAGTCTGTGTGACTCTGGGCTAAGTAAATGTCTGAGGCAGATTTGAGCTGAATATTTCCTGACTTTAGGCCCAGTACTCTTTAAATCTGTGCTATCCAGCTTCCTAAACCTAAAGATGACTTGGACATTGTAAGCATTTACCCATGCTTCCTAATAAACTCATGATGTTAATTTCCCTTCACCATCCAACCTTCTCTCTCCTTTTGAATGAATTCCAGAGTAAATGGAACACGTTGGTATGAATGGCTTATAAGTAGACACTGAATCTTTAACTCTGGATCTGAAAGGTCTTAAATTGTGATACCCAAGACCAAACTCTGTACTCCTGATGTGGTCTGACCGGGGCAGACTATAGCAGGACTGTTACTTCCCTTACTCTGTACACTATGCGTCTCTTAACTTAGCCCGGGAGAATGTTAGCTTTCTGGCTTCCATCTTGTCCATTGTCAATGACTTGCAAGGTTGAAATCCATTAAAATCCTGGGAGATTTTTGACAGGAGCTACTGTCCAGCTGTATCTCCCTATTCTGTACTTGTGAAGGTGATTTAAAAAAATACAGGTATAAAACTTGATTTTTTATCCTTATTCAATAATTATCTTATTCTATTTGGCCCATAATTTTAGCCTGATGAGAGTTATTTGGGTCCTGGTTCTGTCTTCCAACATATGAGCTCCCAGCTTCATGTCATCTGCAAATTTGATGAGTGTTTTCTCTATAACTTCCTGCCTGTTTCCAAACCATGACACTTGAACTTGGGTCATCCTCCTCATTCTTCTTCTCCTTCCTGGATCTCTGCCTCTGGGCTCTGATAGGTGATATTTTACTTTATCTTGCCCAGAACCAGGCCTCCACTGTCTTTTCCTGGCTATTTCCAAACCTTGCAAAGATGTGTGTTCTCTCCCTCTATCTCTACAGTCTCCATTTGGGGTGCCTCGTCCACCAACCCATGCTGGAGTTGAGAAGTGATAGCATCAAACCTACTTCCTGGGATATGAACTGTAGTGTTTTGGTTGGAAAGCAGCTCAGTGTAGTGGAAAAGATGTTGTTTTAATAGTCAAAAAATCTTCCATTGAATACTGGCTCTGTCCCTAATCAGATGTGTTATCTCCCTGGATCTCATTTCTTTATCTATAAAACAAGGAGAATGACTTAGATAACCCCTAATATACCTTCCAGTTCTAAGTCCTAGCATGGTGCCTTTGCCTTATGCCTCTTTGGCTCTGACTGATTTTTTAAAATAAATTTTATTGATGTATATTTTTTACATCGCCTAATTTTCCCCCTGTATCACTCCCCTCCCCCTCCCACAAAGTCATTCTTTTAAAACAAAGAATATCTTTTGTTTAAAAAAAGAAAACAAGAGGAAGAGAAATAAAAATCTTTATGTATATGTATAGAAATATAATGGTATAAACAGTGCTCCATACCTGTGGACTTTACACCCCTGCAAAAGAGTTAGAGGAGGTGTTTTCTCACATCTCTTTTTTTGGGGCCAATGCTAAAATTAAGATGATAAAAAATGGCTGATCCAAGAAGTGATATTTTCCAAGCCAGAGATGAAGTTTTCAGAAATTCATCAATTGACCCTTTCTAGTCATCTCCTTCTAGTTATCAAGGCTCTTGGATTCGACTTAGCCCCTAGAGAAGAGCAGGGCTCAACTTGAAAGGCTAGCAAAGGCATTGGGATATCAACCACTTGCTTTGGGAGTGTTCTCTGCATTCCTCTGCTCCCACAGGGTTCTTGGAAAGCACAAAGTAAAGCTCAGTGAGACTGGGGCCATCTCCCCGTGGTGCTTTTTTTCCCCTCTGCTTATTCATTTCTTCCTTGGCAGCAATAACTTCCTTTCTCAGCAAAGTATTTGATTCTTTAAATATATATTTAAGGGGTATTGATAGCAAAAAGGGCCAGAGGGACACAACTTGGTACAGCTTGGTCTTCTGACATTTTCTCATGGAAAGTTTTCTCTTTGCTTCCACTCAGAAGACCCTTTAGCCCTGGGGCCCTGGGGCAGCAGAGAAGAGCACTAGGTTTAGTGTCAAAGAACATGGGTTCTAATCCACTACCCATAAGCTTAATTGAACTTATCTGTAAAATAGAAGGGTTTGAATGAAATAATTTCTATTGAGTCTTTCAGCTCTGAGAGAGCAAATAATTTTTGTCCAGGCAGATATCTGGACCAGCTGATAGTATTCTCACATGAGATTGTGAACACCTTCAGATCAAGAACTATGCTTGATTTGACCATTGTTTTTCCCTTGCACGGTGTCTTGCTTCTGGTAGATATCTAATAAATGGTTTTTTAAATTGAATTGCATAGATTACTTGTGGTCCTTTCTCTCTTCCCATCTAATCCTCTTCCTTGGAAGACCATATCTTCTTTTTAAGTTAATTAATTAATTTTAATTGATTTGTTTATTTACTTTTAGTTTACAAGATTCAGTTCCACAATCCCTTGAGTTTCAAATTTTCTCCCCTCCCTCTTCCCCGCCCCCCTCCCCCATGGCAGCGTGCAATCATGTATAGGATCTGCAAATACTTTCACATTGGACGTTAGTCTGGTTGTATAGAAGGGTTGTAATCAATGGAGTAAACAATGGGAAAGAAGAAACAAAACCAAACATGGAAAAGAATGATAGCTTGTCGATTGCTTCAGTCTCCATTTAAATTCTGTTCTTTCTAGATCTTTCTCTGAATGTAGATATCTCCTTTCATCCCGTGACTTGTAGAGTTGTATTATAACTCTGCATTGCTGAGAAGAGTCCAGTTTATCAAGGTTGGTCATCACACATATGATGTTGTCTGTGATTGTGTACAAATTTTTCCTGGTTCTGCTCTTCTCACTTAGCATTAGTTTGTGTAAGCCTCTCCAGGTAAATATGAAGTCCATCTCCTCCCCATTTCTTATAGCACAATAGTATTCCATTACATTCATATACCACAACTTGTTTAGCCATTCCCTAATTGATGAGCATCCCCTTAATTTCCAGTTTTTTTTGCCACCACAAAGAGAGCTGAAATAAATATTTTTGTACATATGGGTGGAAGACCATATCTTTTTTGTTACCAGCCAGGGATTTGGGCCCATCCTGCAACTTCTTTGTGGGAGTCAGCAAAATATCAGCTCCTTCCGAGAGAGAGATAGGAGGTAATATGCCTTAGTGGGGCTAAAGGACAGTATGGGACATCAGATCCATTCTACCTTATTTATAGAACTGGGGAAAGTTGCCACTCTAAATTCTCTTTTCCCTGTACCTCTTTCTGAAAAAAAAAATGGCATGTAATTCATTAAGAGTTGCTAGTTGAAAAAAAATTAGAAGAGTTGCTACTTTCTCTTTCTTTGAAGGTCAGCAGTGGAGTAATGGATAGAGAGCTGGCCTTGGGTTCAAGAAGACCTAGGTTGAAGTCTAGGGCTCTGCCTGGCTTTGTGACCCTAAAGAAGTCACATCCTCTCTGTGTCCCCTAGGCAATTCTCTAAGTCACCCTTCTGTGTTAGTAGATGTAGTTTCCTCACAGGGAATTCTTCCTACCAAGGAAGACACTCCTCTGGACAGAAAACACACTTCTCTTGCTCTGTCATCATTTTTCTTAAACCCCACTGAGCTCTAAATCTGAAGTAGTTCTGAGCAGCTCTCCTCTTACCCTCTGGGTAATGGATAGTAGACTGAGTGGCTTCTGGCACAATCACTTAGCCAGGACTGCTCTCTCCAAAGTTACCCATCATCTCTCAGTTGCCAAATCTAATGGCCTTTTCTCAACATCCTTCTTGATCCTGCACATCATTTGACTTAGTTGACCACTCCTCTGCTATATACTCCCTTCTTCCTTCATTTTTATACCATTTTCTCTTTGCCTCCAACCTATCTGCTCCTTTTTAGGCTCCTTTGCTCAGTCATCATCCTTGTTCCAGGCCCAAATTATAGGGCTATCAGAAGACTCTTCTGAGCCTTTTTTGACTCTTTAAATGCTCACTTGGTGCTCCCATTAGCTTTCATAGAGTCAGTGATCTCCTCTAGGCAGATGACTCCTAGATATACATATCCAGCCCTAGCCCTCACTCTCTAGAGCTCCAGGCCTCCATCACCAAATGCCTTCTGCACATCTCAAGCTACATCTCCCATGGGCATCTCAACCTCAACATGTCCCAAACAGAACATTTCCCATCCAAACCTGACTCCCGACTTCCTTATTTTTTTCCAAAGTCACTTCTGCTCACTGATGTTCACAACTTTAGAGTGATCCTTAACTCCTCACCTCATGTAGTCAATCTGTTGGCAAGCTTTGTCAATACTACTTCTATCTCTTTCATGTCCATCACCTTCTCTCCTCTCACATGGCTACCATCATGGTTCAGGGCCTCTTCACCTCTCAATTGGACCATTACAATAGTCTCCAAATTAATTTCTCTACCTTTGTCTCTTCCCTCTTCAATCCATCATCCTTTCAGCTGGCAAAATACTCTTCTTAAAACACATGTCTGACTATGTTACTCCATTTATTTTTAGTTTTTAACATTCACTTTTATAAGATTCTGAGTACTAAATCCCTCCCCTCTTTCCCCTCCCCAAGACAGCATGCAATCTGAAATAGGCTATAAATGTGCAATCACATTAAGCATATGTCCACATTAGTCAGGAAAAACCATGAGAAAGAAAAAAGGAGAGAGAAAATAGTATGCTTTGATCTGTATTGACTCCATAGTTCTTTTCCTGGATGTGGATAGTATTTTCTGTCATGACCCTTTTGGATTTGTCTAAGATCATAGCATTGCTGAGAAGAGCCAAGTCTATCAAAGTTGATCATCACACAATGTTGCTGTTACTGTGTACAATGTTCCCCTGGTTCTGCTCACTTTACTCAGCATCAGTTCATTTAAGTCTTTCCAGGTTTTTGTGAAATCTGCCTTCTCCATTTATTTATAAGAAACTTTATTTTTTTATATTGTTTATTATCTTATATTTTATTTATGACAAATAAACATTATTTAAAAGAAACTTGATTGTCTTATGTTACTTATAACATTATATTATTTATTATAATAAATATAAGAAACTCAATTTTCTCATATTAC
>JAQQSU010009163.1:0-12765 GCA_028627135.1 Pseudochirops cupreus
CTACATCCAACTGGGAATTAAGATATACAGGCACTGGGGTAGGGAGATTCATCCTGCCCTACCGGAAAGTCAGAGGGGCGATGGGAGAGGACATAGGAGAGAGCAGACTGGGGAAGGGGCTATACAATGGGATCGCTGTTTTGGGGTGGTGGGTAGGGGAAAGATGGGGAGAAAATCTGTAACTCAAAATCTTGTGGAAATGAGTGATGTAAACAAGAAAACAAATTAATTAATTTTTAAAAATCAAAACAAAAATAGAAATTTTGGAATCAAAAAATGAAATAAAATTGAAAAGAGAGAATGAAGACAAATTAAAAGCACAGAGAGAGAGAGAGAGAGAGAGAGAAAGTGCATCCTCTCTAGTTTTCAGTTTCTTCACTTTAAAACGACAGGGTTGGACCAGATAATATCCTAAGGTTTAATATTTATGATTCTAAAAAATGCTGAAAGTCTCTTTAATTGAAAACAACATTCACTGAAAATTCAAGAAGTACAAAATAGAAACAGACCAAGAAGCCACAAAAAATAACAGTAACATCAGAGCAGCAATAAACTATTTGCTTACTTAAATTTCAGCTGACAAAAGCCGTAGGCAAACAAAAAGACATCATCATCTGGAAAACTACATTCAAAAGAACAGAAACAATTCAAGCATAATGTCTATAACAGTAAAGTATTCACACATACCAAAGTCTTCAGGAACAAAAGAAAGCATTCAACAGTGTAGGGGTCAGTGAGAACAGCAGAATAAAATGAAACAAACATTTGGGGAAAGTGAGGGGAAAATCAGGTATTACTGATAACAAAATTGGGTATATTTGAATCTCATTATGACAACAGTTCATTTCTGTACAAATTCACCTGTACCACAATTCAAATGTATACCCTGAAACAAAACAACTAGAGAAAGTAAAAGATTATAATAAATGTGGTTAGTTTATATCAGAAGTTTTTGTTCTCCCCAAAGAGTAATTTTAGAGGGTTTCTACTGTACACAACATTAAACAAAATGTTTTTTAACAACAAAGGAGCTACCTTAGTGCACTAGATGGGATTCTAAAACAAGCAGGATTCCCAGACACTAAAGACTACACTTAGACAAGAAGTTCATAATCCTTCTGAGAGACAGAAAATTGACTTGCGTGTGGCTGGTAGCCAGACTGCTGGATGCAACAGAAACAAATGCGATATTTATAGAACGAACTGTCATTCAGTCAACAACACTTAAATGAATTCCTACTGTGAGCAAAAGCACTCTAGAGAGTACAAAACTGAAATGTCCCACCACTCCACAAACTCAGGGCCAAATCTATTCAAGTATACCTGATATATTTGATCATTAATAGAAACAACTTTCTGATGATTTAAAATTCTAAAGAAAAATCTCTGGTTTAAGTGTTCACTGCAATCCAGTAACACTGACCTCCTTGCTGCTCTCAAACAACATATTCCATCTCCCGACTCCAGGCGTTTTTACAAGCATAAAATGTTCTCCCTCTTCCACTCCACCTCCAGGCTTCCTTAAAGTCCCAGTTAAAATCCTACCTTCTAGAGGAAGTCTTTCCCAATCCCTTTTAACTCTAGTGCCTTCCCTCTGTTATTTCCTATTTATCCTGCATAATAGCTTGTTTGTATGTATTTGTATACTTATAGTCTCCCCAATTAAACTGTAAGGAACTAGAGTACAAGTTCTATTTTTTGCCTTTCTTTGTATTTCCAGCACTTTGTATATTCCAGTGCCTAGTACATGATAAGTACTTAATAAATGTTTACTGACTGACTGATACCTGGAAAATCCACATTCAGAAAGCTGCAAAGGACTCAGCATGCTACTTTTAGGTGGAAATCACTTCAATTATTATTTCTTTGCGGATATGCGTATAACAGCCTTTCTCTAAGGAGCTTAAGGAACTTCCTAAGCAATGACAGTCCAATAATGTAATGATAAAATAACTAGTTCCTTCCTCCTCTGACTCACAAAAAATTAGCACTTTTTCAGGGTAAGGAGCCAGAACTCAGAAACTAATGCTGTAATCAAGATGAGCATTGGTTATCTACACTGGCAATCTTGGGAAGAAGCTGATTGTGCATGTGTATTTGATTGTACATATGCACTTGCTTGGTAAAAAGGGAAATCCAGCAGATATAGAAGCAGCATCAAAAGCAAACATTCTGACATTCACTGAGTATTAATTAATTACATGCAGGGTCCTGTGCTGAGGATCTAGAAAGGCATATGGACAGATTCTCTGACCTCCACAGACTCATAATTTATTTGGGGAAACAGAAAATGCATATAAAAATGATAAATAAAATTAGCATACTATGCTAAGAGTCAAATAAGCTGCCCAACTAATTAGTGCTGTAATTTGGAGGAGGAAAAGATAAGGGCAGTAAAGAAAGTCTCCATGGAAGTAGTGAGACTTAACTTGGACTTTGAAAAGCTTAAACAAGCAGAAAAGAAAGAAGGTACTTCAAACAGGAAGCTGCTAAACAAACGCCAGGTGTTGGAATGCATGCCACATCAGAGATGAATAAGCAGAGCGATTTGGCTATAACAACAACAACAATGACAACAACAACTAACATTTATGCGCACTCTGCGCAATGCTTTCTCATCTGGATCTCACAAAAACATGATGAGATAAGGCACAATAAATATTACTATCCCCATTTCATAGATGAGGAAATTGAACCTCAGAGAAGACAAGTAACTCTTTCACAGTGTTAACTGGTTAATCAGAGACAGGATTTGAACTCAAGTCTTCTTGAACCCAAGTCTAGCATTCTATCCATTACACCATACTGCCTCTCTAAATGTTATAGCAAGAAAACTGCAGGAAATAAAATGGGACAAACAAGGGGCACAGAAAAAAGAAAGATCACAAGCTTCTGATCAGTTTAAAAGGTGAAATGGGAAAATGACGGATTTCTTCAGAAGATGTACTTCCAGAAAACATGTGAGCAGAAGAGCCTAAACCAACAGTGGTAGAGGTAGAAATTCTACCACTCTACCAATGAGGTAAGAAAAACTGAGAAGAAGAACATCTTCAACCAGGACTCCCTCTCCTCACGCCTCGCCCCCATCACCCCAGGCGTGTTATTGTGGCAGTTAGTCATAAGAAAAGCTGAAAACCAAAGACCTCGATTTCAGCTACAGCAGAAGGTAAGGGCTCTAGCGACCTATTAAGCTTACAGTTTTCATTTTTCCTAGAGCCAAATATGGGAACTAGGGTTAAAATCTTCTATTTACTCCCAGTGTGACTTTGTGGGAGTCATTTCACCTTTCTGGGCCTCAGTTTCCTCATTTGTAAAGTGATGAGATCAGCCTGGATGAATTCTAAGGTCTCTTCCAACTCTCCATCTGTAATGTGGGATCCTAAAACATAGGTGGTCTCCATACTGAAGGAGAAAATGGAAGGCATGGTACCACACCACAGACTACTCAGCAAGAAAGAAGTTACACAATCTCAGCGAAAAGAAGAAACTTCAAAAGCTGCCCAATCAAACCCTAACATAAAAAAGAAAATCTTGTCTACAATGTGCCAGACAAGGGGTCATCTAAACTCTGCCTAATTTCCTCCAAAGGAAGGAAATCCACCTTCTAAGGCAACCAATCTACTTTTGAATAGCTCTGATATTAGGATTTTTTCCCTAACACATCTTAAATCTGCCTTTCTGAAGCTTTCACTTAATTGCCATGAGTTCTGACCTCCAAGGTCAAGCAGAATGACTCCTAATCTCTCTTCCATAAAATGTCCCCATATTTATCCTAAAATATGGTACCCAGAAAGGAACACAATTCTCTCTAGTCCAACCAAAGCAAACTACTGGGATTATCCCTTCCCTAGCTATGGATACCACACTTCTCTTAATACAATCTAAATTGTATTAGTTTTCTTGGTTGTCAGAATTTTTTCCAACAATCTATTATCTAACCACATGAGAAAAGTCAAAATATTTGTCTTGATTTTGGGACTTAACCCTCTCCTATGGCTGGCTCCTTCACCTCTAGCTACACTCTTTACTGAACTTTTCTGGGAAGGTATATATGTCCCCATGCTTCATGCTAGTACAATCCTCTTTCTGCAAGTCAATCCCTGGTCTCTCTATATCTATCTCATTAGCAAAGGAAAACCAAACGAACATCCCTGGGTAAGAACCTATACTCTCTCTATAAAAGCTGTGGTCTCACATCATTGCATCATGGCAGAGATGGACCCTAACTGTTTCCCACATTAACTAGAAGGGGTGGAGAGCTGATAAAGTCAGATGCCAATTCAGAAAGGCTGACTCTCCACTTGACTATCACCACCATCTTACTTAGGATTTATGTGTAAGATATAATGTTAATGGAATAGGAAGATCTGCCCTGTCCATTAACAGGCCTATCTGATCACATGTGTTCTATCACAGATCTCAGGCTGCTTTGAGCTCTGGTCCAGTTGTTATACATCCTGAGTCACACAGAGCCCTCTGGGGGAAAAGCTTGCTTAGGGGAGGTTTGCTATAGGAAGGCTTCCACATCCTTTTGTACTAAGCTAATTAGGCACTGAGTCCCAAGGGTTGTGATGCCTTCTGGTTCTGAGCCTATTAGCCAAAAGCATAAATATACACTAAGGTAAGATTTTGCTGTGGGGGTTGGCTTACGGGAAGAACCTTTCAATTACCTGGATGGGACCTGGAGTAGACATTTGTTAAAAGTCTCCCCTCCTCCCCACTACTCAGATGTTGTTTGTGCTCCCCTGGTCTGGTGGTATATACAGGTGGTTGTATTACTTTGTTCAGACAGTTGGAGCCTGTCTGTTGATATTTGTGCTAATTTCTCTGCTCGTATTTTCTCCACATTCAATGTCCTGACCTTTTCCCTGAACTAGTGAATGCAATTAAAAGTAGGATCTTTAACCTCTTTTTGAGCAATCTTTCCTTTAAAAGCAGATCAAAGAACCTGTGCTAGCAGGCCATATTGGGTGTGCTAGGGTGCTTGCTATTACAGAAGACCATTGCATGAAAGGTCCAGTAATATACATGGCCATATTCTTCCTTCCCTGGAATTGCACCCATGCTTCTACCACCAAGTGTCTCATTATCAGCCTTGGGTCTTCATTTACATAGGGTACAATGTGCCACAACAAAGGCCTAATGCTCTACACATTTTTGTTAAATCTACTCTATGTTGCAAAACTGCTACAATAAACTATAACAGTAGTCTGTGAGGAAAATGCTCTCCAAGGTTTCCACATTCCTATTTTAGCAACCAGGTTTTCCTCACTAGGAAGAATCATGTCTAGATTAGAAAAATATCAGAGACTTGAGGTTCTAGAACTGGAAGGGCCCTTTATATAGTCCAGTCACTTCATTTTATCTATTAGGAAATTAAAGTCCAGATGGGTTCAGTGACCAGCTCACCAAAAAAAAGCAGCAGATCCCGGATTAAAATCCATATCCTCTGTGTTGAAATATGACATACTTTTCCACAAAGTAATGCTCACTATTTAAAAAGCAACAAGGTGGCACACTGGACAGAGCACTGGACTTGGAGTTAGCAAGACATGAGTTCAAATCAGATCAAATCAGACATGATTTGTGTGACCCTGGACAAGTCACTTTACCTGTCTCCTTCAGTTTCCTCATTTGCAAAATAGGTATAATAACAAATCCTCCCTGGGTTGTTATGAGGATAAAATGATTTAGTATTTGTAAAACAAGCTGTAAAATTTAAAGCACTATATAAGTACTAGCTATTATTATTGTCATGGTACCATTTCTCTCCATTACTTCTATTTTTTGAAGGATGAAATTATCATCAAAGCAAAACAAAAAAATGAATTGGCTACTCTGCTTTTGAGAAAGAAAGCTTCAGAAAATGTCCATTACAATTGAAGCCCTCATTATTATTGTATCATGACCCTGTGCCCAATCTGTGATCTCTTTTTTGTTCTCTTCATCTTCTCTTCCAGGTACTTCAGTGACAATATCCCTTCTGATTATCCCTCATTCCACATCATCTCCACAATGTTTCCCTGCTCTGATCCTTGGATTTCTCCATTTGAGCTGAATTTCTTAATGTATATATGTACATGTATGTGTCTCTGTATGTGAATACATGTGTGTATAGAGTGTGTGAGTATATATATATGTATGTACATATAAAAGAGTGTGATATATACATATATAAGTATATATGTGAGACACATACACATATAGGTGTATATGGTGTGAGTTTGTGTGTATATATATATATTATGTATATGTACACATATACACACACTACATATATACTCTATGTGTATATATGTATATATGAAAGAAAATACTAGGCTCTAAGGACAGAAAAATAAAATTGAAACAGTACCTATCTTCAAAGAACTTACATTTTATCTAAGGGGAAAACATGTACATAAGTATATATAATATAAAAAATATAAAAAACAAAAAATAAATTTGGTAGGAGGTAGTAGAAGCAAGAAGGGATTGAAATCAATCTAATGTTTGCCCTAGACTAATACAATATATTAACACTGATTCCAAATTGTTATCTACCTCCTCTGGCATTAGCTAAGGAGTAGTGTTTGTTTTTGTTTTCTTACCTAAAACTGCACAGGGTTTGGGGGTAAGTTTTTTTGAACCTGACCTGAATTCATTGATACAGGAAATTCCAGGTGAAGAAACTCCCTCAACCATTACAAATCAGAACTTGCACCGAAAATTTTTAGTCTTTGAGTTATATGAGAGCACTGAGAGGTTAACTGACATCTGTTCAATTAATGAATGGTCAGAAAATCTTTCATGAGGTTCATGGTCTGGTCACATACTTAAATAACGCTGTCCCCGGCGGGTGCCAGTGGGACTATCCAGTGACTGCTTATTCAGGATTTGGACTCTAAGTGAAGAAGTTGTAAAATACTATATAATTCCAAAACTATCTTATGTTTGCTGGCACAAGACTTCATTCTCTTAGCCATGATCCTACTGAATGCCATGAATGATTCATAGGCATTCTGAACTTATGGTAAGGAGAAAAATTAATATTTGACTTCACCAGATAATGAATCATACTCCTGGAAGGAAAAAAATCCCTAATTGGCAGCCCTTATGGCATGAAATCAGCATTAACATTAAAAAACAATTTTAACACCATAAAAGTTGGCAAAAAGAAAATGAATGAGTAACATGGGATTTTTATTTTTTTATGTCTGATAAAGACCAGTACATACTCTTAAAAAGAATAAGAGTAGTTGTCACCCATCCCTTGGTTTACCTTCTGTATTCATTGCTACTACTTTAAATAACCTGTCCTCCCACACAATCTTTTTCATACTGATTTTTCCACTTTGCAGTCAAAGGTAAGTTTTACACATTTGAATGGGAGAATAGATCCCTGTTATACTTCACTTCCATATAATGGGTTTGTTTGAAAACAGGGTTTTTTATATATTATATCAAGGAGCTGTTATGTCCCCCAAGAGCCAATGAAAACATTGTCAATGCTTTTCAATGCTGTTGCACTCCTACGACGCAATCTGGCAATGGCCAGAGACCAAATCTTTAAAGCTGTCTTATGGTATTTAACATATGGTCACAAATTGCTCAGTATTCTAAAGAGGGTTAAATTCACCACTCATATTGATGAAGAATGTTCTTATTTATTTAAATTAATTGGCAAACTGGCCTTTTTTGCAATAGAGAGTTTTGCATACAAGTATAAAGTATGACCTTCTAGTAGTAAGAAGTTTAACTTTGACATATATTAACTAACCATATTGTCTTGGGTTCCAATTATCATCAATAAATATGCTACATGTATGCCCATATGGGGTAGATATAAATAATTTACCTCCAATTTTTAAAGAGCCCTACAAAAACGGGGAGGGAAAGAGAACATTTTAGAAAAAGTCTGAATATAGAGATTCATCCCTTTCCCTTTTTCCAGTCACATTCATCTCTCCTCTCAAAAAAAACTAGGTGTACTAAGTTAAAAAATTATACATCCTAGAAGGAGTGCTACAACATGGGTTTCAGATCTAGCTCTACAACTAATGAACCATAATAAACCTGTGCAAGTCACTGACTCTGGAACTGATCTATAAATCAAGGCAGTTGGACTAGATCACAAGATCAGAGAATTGTAGGTTTTAGAACAGGGAAGGAGGTTAAAAACCATGTGGTCTTTAACACTTGGCTTTGCAGCAAGGGTATGTGATCAAAAGCTCTTAGTGGGGAGGGGAGGAATTATTGTTGTTCTGTTCTTGTGGATTTTTTAAAAAATAAATAGCAAAAGAGAGTGACATGAAAGACAAAGCCCCCAGCTTGTGGTAGGCTGTGTTTTTTTTTCCTTCATGTTTACATGAACTCCTTCCTCATTTATGCTTCAAAGAATCCATCTCTTCCTTCAAGACGAAAGGAAAGCACCACCTTTCCTTCCCTGGCTCTGCTTCTGAATCAGCATAATATCTCAGCTGCAGCCTCACTGTGGAACTCCTATCAGCACCTGGGGCCTCTTGACCCTAGAATAACCACCCTCTGGAGAGGTCTTCTTACCCTGGAACTTCCCTTAATCCTTCCAGTCTCCCTCTCCCATTGCTGAGTTACCTCTTCTCCAGACCCCCTCCCCGGAGCCTCCATATTGGGGAGGAGCCCAGACTAGGCAAGTTTCATTTCCCTCCTGGTTCTGCTTCTGACTTTTCAGACTCCCAAACCATACCTACCATACCCTCCCACTCCCATCCCTATCCTTTTAAGCTCCCTATTGTGTAATATCTTCTCCCATTAGAATATAAGCTCCTTGAGGGCATGAACTGTCTTACTTTATGCTAGTGTTTGTATTAACAACATACAGACCAGCCCTTAGTAAAACAATTAATGTTTCTGGTCTTGCCTTTCTTGTAGTTACCAAGTGTTAGTGCCCTCCTGGTCAAACTACCTGGCATTTAACCACTTTATATTTATATGTATTCATTTCTTAGATACTTATTTACTTCCTTGTTGTTTCCCCCATTAAATATAAATTCCTTGTAAGTAGGGATTATTTCATTCATGTTATTTCTGTCACAGCATCTAGCACAATTTTGGAACATAGGCACTTAATAAATACTTGTTGATTAATTGATTTCTGTTTTCAGTTTAGTTAAACTTTCCACTTTTAAAGAAATATTGTACTTCTTCCAACCACATGAATAACCAGAAATTTTTTTTTATCCTCCTTCAGGAGTTTTTGATCTCTTATGTTGGCCAAATCAAGTCTCTACAACTCAAGTTTTTCTTTGACACTGAATTGCAGGTTTTGTTGTGTTTTTCTTTAACTATCTTGACACTTTGTATTGTTAATCTTTTAGCTTTCACTTTCAATTGCTGATTAAGGGTATCCATAATTTTTTATCTACTTTTATTTTCTGGATTTCATTCCACGTTTCTTTTTCATTGACATTAATTGAGAAATTATGATGTTCAAGTTTGCTACCATGCATACCAACTGGATGCTGCTAGAATCTTTCAGTGGCTTTCTGAAGGTCTTCACTCTGTCATGATGGCTTATATAGATTTAGCATAGACTGTTGTGTTCAGGTCCTTTAGACTCTGTTAAAGATTGTAGCCAGATGTATTCATTCCTGATGCTTAGATGAGATCCGAGCTTTTAAAATATCTCTATTTTGCTATATTTGGTCTATTAGTTGGATTCCTGCCATAAAACTCAAAAAAGACTTTTTTTTTAAATTTCATTCTAAGTATGCCCATCTCCTCTTTAAAATCATTCAAGATAGACTTTATTTTTGCCATTAATTATTTTTTATTATGTAGTACATCTAGAGGTTGTGTTATGTACAGATTTTCAACTACCTCAAATTCTTCGGCTTTTCCTTGACTCATAAAATTTCTATTCATTTCATTTTTATAATACCAATATTAAAGTTGTTTCTTATAATTGCGCTGCACTCATATATAATATTTTATTATTTAAGCTGAGTATGTCAATAATAAAAAGCAGTTCGTGGCACATAGTATGCACTTAATCAGCACTTGTTGATTGACTCCAAATAGAAGAACAAGAAATGAAGAGTGGGCAAAGGAGACATGCTCTACTGAACTGCCAGGAGATCTAAAGAAAGGCTCCCAGAATAATGAGTGAACTCTCAATGGAAGCTTTATAGGAGAATCAATGGGTTGTGATCTGCATTGTTAGAAGGAGTACTCAAGTCAATGAAATCATAGATCCATTAAAGTATTAAGGGGTCAGCCTAAACAATATCTCAGCCACAGAAACACCCTGAAAAACTAAAGCACTGCTAGTACAGTAAGTTTTCAAAGTTATAGGTAGTTCTGAACTGACAAGAAGTATATGAAGGTTGTGATACAAAGGTAGTTACTTCCTATTTCTACATGAAATAATCTATAGGACCTACTACAACCAGAGAATTTTAATACACCTATTTGGAGAGGCATTATGGCACAGTGGATAGAAAACTATCTATGTGTCACAGTTCAATACTCAATGTAACTATTAATTTGAGTATTCTCTCCAGTGGTAGAAGTCATAACCCATTCAGGACTTTTTGCTTGAACTCTTGTCAATGTCCTGTTATAAATTCTCTACTGAGGTATGTAACCTAATATGCTGGGAGCCTTCCTGTATCCTTGCAATGAGGTAAGTACCAGATGCCACATATGGGCTGTCCCTCTGTTACATCTTACTCTTGACCTATCCCCTTCCCATTTTGGACCAATGTTTTTTACATTTGTAAATCTCTTTGATGATAGTATTCCTACTCCTTTTCACACACCCTTTTGAGGCAGGGAGTTCAATTAGAAGACTGTTGAAATAGTTCAGGAAACAAACAATGAAGACCTGAACTAAAGTGGTGACTATGTGAGTAGAAAGAAGGGGAAATATACTGGAGCTGTCGTAGATAAAAGAAATTATAACTCAGCAACTAATTGGTATGTAAGATGAATGAGAGGTCAAGGGTGACACTGAGGTTTCAGACCTGGGGAAATGGACATACTGGTGGTGCCCTCAATAATAATGGGGAAGGTTCGAAGAAAGGAAGATTTAGAGGGTAAAGATAATAAGTCAGTCTGGGATATACTGATTTTTGAGATGACTACAGAACATCCAATTTAAAATATCCAAAAGGCAGTTGGTGATGCATGGCTGGAGATCAGAAGAGAAACTAGGACTATAATTATACTTCTGTGACTCATCGGTAGAGTGACTATGATTTAACCCAGGAGAGCTGTTGAAATCATAAAATGATAGACTACAGAAGGAAACAAGACAAGGACCCAGGACAGAGTCTTGTGGAATACTCACAGTTAGTGGGTACAACATGGATGAAGATCTAGCAAAAAAGGCTTAGGGGGAGCAGGAAGACAGAGAGGAGATCAAATAGAGAAAAGACTATCAAAAACCCAAAAAAGAGAGAGTACAGACGAGTCGAACATAGTCAATGATTTCAAATGCTGCAAAGAGGTCAAGTAGGAAAAGGACTGAGAAAAGATAATTGGGTTTTGCAATTAAGATATCATTGATAATTGTGGAGAAATCTATTTCAGTTAAATGATGAGACTGGCAGTCAAAATTGCAAGTTTAGAAGAAAGCGATAGGAGAGGAAGTAGCGGCACCTAATATAGAAAGCTTGTTGAGGAGTGTAGCTATGAGGGAAGATATAGAAAGATACTTGGTGGGTTTGGTTTTTAAAGTATGTAAGAACCATAGACATAGTTGTATGCAAAAGTGAAGAAATAGTGGAGACTATCTTCTAGAAAAGTCAGAAAGGAATGGGGTCAAGGGTTCATGTATAACAGTTGGTCTTGGCAAATAGTAGTGCCATCACATCATGATAGCCTGAAGTGAAAGAGATGATGGAAATGATGTCAAGAGACTATGAAACCAGCAAGAGGGGTAAATTGCCCAAGAAAGTCCTAATGTGTGATACAAATAGAGGTCCCAGTGAATATAAAGAACAGATTTAGGAGTAGTAAAATATGTGGATAGATGGAAGGAAAAAACATATTGTGTGTATACATATATACATATATATATATATATATACACACACACACATATATACATACACACACACACACACACACACACACACACACACACACACACACACACACACATATATATAAAATGATCTTATAAAGGAAACCTTAAGTTCTTGAACATGAATGTTTAACACTTGGGAGAGATAGCAAGATCAAGGACACGAGCATCCCTATATGTAACTGTGGTGAAGCAAAGGAGTAAGTCTATGGATCCTGAAGTTGAAGAACTAGAAAGTTAGGGAATCTTAGGGAAGATAAATATGTTGAAGTTCTCTAGAATTAAAGTAGGAGTTGAGGTGGAGAGTTAGACACAGAGAAAAGAAGGAAAATTTCCTAGGGATAAGATTACAACTGCCAGTATTCGGATTGGGTGACAAACTTCAATTGACTGAACCTCAAAAGAGGATAGTGATTCTGAATGATGGTTATAAGAAAGTTTAAAAATAGCGATCTGGAATGAAGATTATTTTAACACCCTCTCCATACCCAACGAGTCAAAGGGTATGAAAGAAAGTACATCCAGTACTGGAAAGCATACCTAGGAATGAAGTGTTATCTAGAAGAAATCAGGTCTCAGTGAGTACCCGAAGGTGGAAGGAGCGAAAGACGAAGTGTTGTGAGGTAAGAGAAAATTTGTTACCTGTACAGCATGAGTTCCAAAGGGCACAGCAGAAAAGGTGGGCAGATCTGGAATGGGACATGGTGAGGCTGTAGCCC
>JAQQSU010009164.1:0-12765 GCA_028627135.1 Pseudochirops cupreus
AAAAAAAAAAAAAAGAATATCATATTCCAAAGCCTGCAAGCCTTTAATGTAGAAGCTGCTAAATCTTGTGTTACCCTAAGTGTGACTCTATGATATTTGAATTGTTTCTTTTTGACTGCTTACAATATTTTCTCGATCTGGGAGCTCTGGAATTTAGTTATAATATTCCTGGGAGTTTTCATTTTGAGATCTCTTTCAGGAGGTAATCAGTGGATTCTTTCTATTTCTATTTTACCCTCTGGTTCTAGAATATCAGGGCAGTTTTCTATGGTAATTTCCTGAAAGATGGTGTCTAGGCTCTTTTTTTGATCAGGGCTTTGAGGTAGTTCAATAATTCTTTCTTTCTTTCTTTCTTCTTTTTTTTTTTTTTGCTTTTTTTTTGGAGGGGGGAAGGCAGGGCAATGGGGGTTAAGTGACTTGCCCGAGGTCACACAGCTAGTACATGTTAAGTGTCTGAGGCTGTATTTGAACTCAGGTCCTACTGACTTCAGTGCCAGTGCTCTATTCACTGTGCCACGTAGCTGCCCCTCCAATAATTCTTAAATGATATCTCCTGGATCTCTTTTCCAATTCAGTTGTTTTTCCAATGAGATATTGGAAATATATTCTATTTTCTTATATTTTTTTTCATTCTTTTGATTTTGTTTTATTGTTTCTTGTTGTCTCATAAAGTCATTAGCTTCCAATTACCCAATTCTAATTTTTAAGGAATTGTTTTCTTCACTGATCTTTTGTATTCCCTTTTCCATTTGGTTAATTCTGCTTTTTAAGGAGTTGTTCTCTTCAGTGAATTTTTGTATGTCTTTTTCCAGTTTGCAGTTCTACTTTCAAGACATTCTTGTATTCATTGGATTTTTTTTTTTGCCTCTTTTACCATTTGCCCTAGTCTGTTTTTTTTTTAAGGTGTTGTTTTCTTCAGTATTTTTTTGTGTCTCCTTTACTAAACTGTTGACACTTTTTCATGATTTTTTTTGCATCACTCTCATTTCTCTTCCCAATTTTTCCTCAACCTCTCTTACTTGATTTTTAAAATCCTTTTTGAGCTCTTCCATGGTCTGAGACCAATTTATATTTTTCTTGGAGGCTTTGGATATAGTAGTTTTGACTTTGTTGTCTTCTGAGAGTGTGTTTTGATCTTCCCTGTCACTAAGGTAACTTTCTTTAGTCAGGGTCGTTTTCTGCTGGTTGTTCATTTTTCCAGCCTATTTCTTGATTTTTTAAAGTGTGGCTCTGCTCCCAGGTTTTTTTGTGCTGCTATTTTCAGAGGTAATTCTGGGGACCTGTAAGTTTTTGGTTCTTCCAACGTGGCATGATCTAAGGAGAGATGTGTTACTATCTCCTGGACTGTGCTCTGGTTTGTGAATGACCATAAACACCCCTTTCCTCCCTGGAACTGTCACCAGGGTCCCAGCTCCCCTCTGGCCAAAAGCCCTGCTATGATAGAATTACTTTTCCCCTTGTGACTGAGACCCAGGACTGCTTCCCAGGTCCAAGTATGGGCAATGCAACAGAGCCCTGCTTCTGGTACCAGCAAAGGGACCCTGTAACCTCCTTCTCACCAGTTGTCTGACCCCATTACTATCTGTGGGCTGAGAGCTCAGGAAACCAACACTGCCTCTGCTAATTCAATGGCTCCCAAGGCCTGCTCCGGGTTTGCTGGGGCTGGAGGGGCTGGTGTGGTTTGCTTTGGTGTGCTCCTCTCTCTCCCGTATGTGACAGAACTTTCGTATTGACCTTTTCTCATTTCTCATTAAAATCTCAGTAGGGGACAGTAACTAGGAATTAGCTTGAAAACCTCCAACTGAGGAGGAAGAATTGTTCAAAAAGTTTGCAACATTAATGAGCAAGAAGAGTAGACACCTGAGCCAAGAGGTTATGTGGTTGTTCAGTCATTTTTTAGTCATGTCTGACTCTTTGTGACCCCATTTGGAATTTTCTTGGCACAGATACTGGAGCAGTTTGCCATTTCCTTCTCCTGCTCATTTTACAGATGAGGAAACTGAGGAAAACAGAGTTAAATGACTTGCTCAGGTCACACAGATAGTAATTATCTGAGGTAAAATTTGAACTCAGGTCTTCATGACTCCAGGCCTGGTTCTTATCCCACTGTGCAACCTAGATACCCACAAAGAGGTTAAGGGCAGACTTAATTCAGAACCAAAAGGTTCATATGTGGATAAGACTTGAGGCAGGATTATTTCTGGCATAAACAAAGCTTGTCTGTGGATGAGGTGAAATCCATAGACTAATAATAAATAGGAATAAATGCCTCATCTATGGATAAGACAAGGGCTAGATCTCTTAAGTCAAAGAGAAGAGCATCACCTGTGGATAAGGGAGAACTAGTCCCCTAAGAAATACAGAGGTGCATCTGTAGGTAAGGTGAGGGCTAGATAACCGGGGTCCTACAGAGAAGCCTGTGGACAAAACGTAGACATAGCACACATAGTCCTAACAGTCATAGTGCTAAGATAGTATTCTTCTCAGTAAAGAATTAGGGAAGATACCCACCCACCCACCTTTCAGACAAACAAATGAGTGAGCCCAGCAATGTCCATTCCCTGATCCTGTCTTCCCAAGCCCTGACCAGAGCCACCGTGCCAGCCTCCTCTCCTCCTCTGCCCGAGCCTGGTGCTTTGAACGACAAACCCGTGGTACAAACAAATCTCTCCTGGATACCTCCTCAGGACCCCCAGAGGGGGCAGGAAACAAGTTTCTGAATTAGGCATTAAGACTTTGGATTTGTGACTGAAAGCTAGATGTTATTTGGGGGGAGTTTTTTTTGCTTTCCTTTGTTTTATTTTAACTTAAGTTTCGGTCTAGTAGATGCCGGCGATACAATTTCTTTTTACAAGTGAAAATATTATTTTTTCAATGCTGCTAACTGTAGCCACGTACCTCTGGATGACACCAACAAGCTAGCTCTGGCCTAAGGAAAGAAAAAAGAATTAGGGAAGACTCCTGGGGAAGATACAGTAGAAGTCTGGGCAAAGTATGCAATAGAACTACTGCTACAGGACCAGCAGATATCTAAGACTCTCTGGGAGCTTAGGAGTGCTGCCAAAAGCTCAAGTGGTTCATGGACATCCAGGCCAGCCAGCCCTTCATTTCCCACAAGGCTCCATTCCTCTGACCATTGCTCCTATCTTGCATAATCTCAGTGTGAAGTCAAATTTACCCCTTGCATTATGATCTCTAGTACACCCTACTTGTTACCACCATCTAGTGTGCATGTGAACAAGACTTCTAAGGCAGAGTTTTAAACTTTTCTGTGTTACAGACCCTTTTGGCCATCTAATAAAGCCTATGAACTCTTTCTCAGAATAGTATTTTTAAAAGCATAAAATAAAATATGTAGGATTACAAATCAGTTATACCTAAATCTAATTATCAAAAAATATTGTAATAACTCCATAAGCTCCAGGTTAAGAGCCTTTGCTCTAAGGCAGCAGTTCTCAACCTGTGGGTTATGTTCAATTTGTAACAATGAAAATGCATCCTGCATATCAGATATTTACATTACGATTCATAACAGTAGCAAAATTACAGTTATGAAGTAGCAACGAAAATAATTTTATGGCTGGGCGTCACCACAACATGAGGAACTGTATTAAAGGGTCGTGGCATTAGGAAGGTTGAGAGCCATAGCCTAACGCAATGGATTTTATTTTCGGTCCTTTCTTGTTTTTTTTCCTCTCCTGGGGAACCCCAGGTGTTTCTGCTGCTACTTTTCTTGCTCCATGTTAGTTAGACTCTATGAGATCCCCTTTTGGTTAGATTTGCAAAACTCCAGGCAAATATATTATTAACAACTTTGGTTAAATGTACTTCATTCTTTTTCAGAAGCCTGTCATTCCTATATTTTAAGCTCTGATAGATTCTGTCAGGGCCACTTTGAGGTGTAAGGGGGCTTTAGCCCCACTAAAATTGCTTATGCTTTTTTTGCTTGTTTATATGAGAATTAATTGCTGGGATGTGCCAAAAAGGAGCTGTCTTCTAACCTTGCATTTGTGAGAGGAGCCCAGTCCATCAAAGTTAGTTGAAACATGGCTTCTTTTCAAAGCTAATTCACCTCTTTGTGATCACTGTTTACTTTTCTCGATTCCTTCTAGAATTTTCACTGGAATCACAGTCAGGCTGATCATCCTATAGTTTGCTGACTTCATTTTCTTTCTTTTTTTGAAAATTGGGACATTCACCCTTCTGTAGTCCTATGGAACTGCTGCTATTCTCCATGATCTTTAAGGGATGACTGGTAAGAATGCTTTTTTAGTCTTCAGGTTGTTATAAACATGCTCAGTCTAGGAATAAACAATACTTGTTGGAAAGCCAGGAAGGTTTGCATTATCTTTATTTTACATTGATTCTGTCCTTCTTTGTGGGTCTCCCCTATAAAACAGGTGGTCAGTGAATGGGGAACACTAGGGTTGAATGCACAGAAGCTGTGCATGCCTTGATCAGCCCCCATCGAGGCTAGGGGGGAATCTGTGTTTGCCTCAACTGGCCCCCATTGAAGCTTATGAGGATTTAGGGGATGCGCAAGGAGTGCCTGTCTTGACTGACCCCATTGAGACGTACAGTTACTTGTCCCCCCCCCCTCGCCCCCCCGCTCTTGCCAGCCCCTTCGAGAAGGGTGATTAAGGAATATTGTAGGAATTTGTCCTCCCATGATCCTCTTCTGAGAAACTAGACTAGAATAAAGTGAGGCTATTAACCCCTTCTTAGTGTCTTTCCTGTCTGATCAGATGAAGAGTGAACCTGTGCTAGCAGCCCTCTTGTGTGCTGTGTTTATTTGTCTTACAAACCCCACTTCTGTTTACCCCATAAACAGAAGGCAGCTTGAGTTAGTCCATCCCCAGGGGGATATGCTCCTTGTCCTTGCTTTTCCTTCATCAAAGTTGGAGTTGACCTGGATTACAAGGAGAGACTAAGGCAGGGAGATCCCGCTTGAAGTGGTTTCGTTTTTCTAGCCAAGATTCCTAGTGGCAGTTAGGTCTCATAAAGCGATGAGAAGGGAATTTATAATTTTCATATTAATCGATATGCCTCTCTGACTCGGGAGTCAGAGCTCACAATCAAAGACTGTAGAACTTGGCTCCAGAATTGTATTGTGGAATTTGTGGGTTTCTCCTGGGAAACCACTAAATGATTGTAATCCACCTTCCCCCCCTCCTTCCCCACTTGTGATTTAAGCATATAACCTGTGCTTTTACTTTGCCTATGAGAACATTCCTCACTTTGAAAGTGATTGATTAAACTACCTGATTACTGGCATTCCTGTCTCCAGGCCTGCTTTGTGGGGAATAAGGGAAGTGCAATTCTTTTGAGAACTGTTAATCTCCTTTAACTACTTACCTATTGAAGAATGACTATTAGTCATAGATAGAGAGATATAGATAGTATATGTATACATATTCAAATGCACACACACATATGATTTAATAATTATTTATCTTGGAAACCAAACCCTTGTCAGAGAAATTTGATACAAAAATTATATTTTCCCATTCAACCACTTCCCTTATTATCCTAGATGCATTAATGTTTTCTGTCTGGAAGCTTTTAAGTTTCAAGTAATCAAAACTATCTTGTTTTTTGTAATTACTTCTATCTCTTGTTTGGTTAAGAATACATCTTCTACTTAAAGCTGAGAGAGGTATATGATATGTTTCTCTTCTATTTTTTAAATGAATGTTCTTTGATGTTAAAGTCATATTTTTAAAAAGTCAGCCTGAGCAACTTCAAAGTCATGTGAGCAGCAAAATGGCAGACTAGACATTTTCTCTAATCCCCATGACCTCTCAAATATCTCCAAAACAGAAATTATATACCAAAGATAAAGTGACTCCAGCTGTTTCCAAGATCTAGGATAACCAGAATCCAAAAGAATGTAAGAATGGGTTTTTCATTTTGTTTTGTTTTCTCCCTTTTAAAAAATTAATAAGGACAAGTGTTCAGATAGGTTTCAAATGGGACCACAACTCTGTAGTTACATACGTCTTCTTTCCACAATATTGAATGCTTCGCTCAATAGAGATTATTTTTCTATACCTTCTTTATACTTATTTTGATCTCAGTTCATTGCGATTATTATAAAAGTCAGGCCTTCTTCTGAATGGCTAAATGTACAGACTTAACAACAAAAATTACATCACCCAAAATATATCAGTAAAGTAACACGAAAACAGCAAGACATTTTTTAAAGGCTTTAAATAAGTCACATTAAAGCCAATACCCAGAAAAGTTATCAAGTCAGTTTTCAAAAGAAGATATTACTAAAAGTACTCAGTAAGTTATGATAGCCTTCCAAGGAATATGAAAGTGTCAGACTCCTCAACACACACACAAAAAGAAAATGCTTTCTCCAACTTCACTCACCATTGCATATTCACACCCTCTCTGGCATAATTGCAATCCAAGTACACAATCACTGCCAAAAAATCTTTAAGGTGAATCTATTTTAAAAGTTAGTTTGGGAATAATGGTCTTCCATTTTATGTTTATGTCATTCAATTCCCAAGGATAAGTGAATTCATTCTAAATCAAGTGGATAAAAACATCACTAACTGCATCGCAATACCTCTCAGAGAATAGGTTTTCTGGGCCTGCAAGTCTTTTATATTCCTCAGCAAGTGTGCTAAACAGAGAGTGTCATCTGATCTTTACTGCCTAACATACATGACTGAGATTCAGACATGGAGTGGGTAGGGTGGTACTATAACCTGGAAGCACCAACACCACAAAGCCCAAACTTTTAGTTCCAGACCACAGAACTTAGAAACAGAGGGAGTGGAACAGGTTACAAGGACAGGACACTGTGCATGGGGGGGGGGGTGCCATGTAGCACTCCATCAAGCCTGAGGGAAAAGCACAGCATCCAGATAGGGGCATTTCTGACCACCCAAAAGTTACTTGGGGCAAATACTGAGGCTGGTGAATTGCCCAATGCGGGAGAAGGCTGAGATCCAGCCACTAAGGAAACCATCATTAGAGAGGAGGGAGTCAGGAAGTGATCAATAAGGAAAATAAGGGATGAAAAAAAGACTGAAAGTACCAGGAATTTCAGGAAGAAAACTCAAAGACTTGGAATACAAACAGATAAATTAACAGGAAAAATATTAACAAAAGGAAATATGACCTCCAGATCTAGTAAATGAGTAATAAATACTACAAAGTAAAGGAAAACAATCCAGTATTAATGAGACAGAGGACGCTGTAGAATTTAAGGAAAATGTGGAATGTGCTATTCCTGAATAATTTAAAGGAGAAATGAAAATTATAAAAGCAGAATTTATCACCTGCACAGCAAAAATAATGAGCAGAATAGAAAAACTGGAATCTGCCACGGCAAACCTCACTAAAGAACAAAAGAGAGAACACTAGATTAGGAATACAAATACATGAAAATGAAGGACAACCTAGAAGAAGAAAAGCAAAAAACAAGAACAATAAAAGAAAATATGCTCACAATGCACGTGGAACCCCCGCCAACAAATCTTGAAGAAAGGATATTCAGGGATAACCTAAGGGTCACAGATCTCCCAGAAGGACACAGTAGGAACATGAAAAACCTTAACATCTAAGCATAGGAAATGAAATTCCGATTGAAAGAATTCACAGATTGCCTCCAGAAAACAAAACTAGGCAGCAAACTGCAAGACACATAGTGGTTCTGATGGAGTCCTAATAAAGCTGCCCTAGACCTGATATTCTAACTTCCTCTCGGGCCTCACTGAACGACAGACATGCCCTGGTTTAATCACATGATTTAACAATCTGGCTTTAACTACGTCACAGGCCCCCAGATCCAACTCACATATTTGAACAGGTGTGTCCTTGTGCTCAACCACACTCACATCATCCATCCTGACCAGACAGGACCACGATAGCTAGCCAATCCGAGGTGACCAGGATGTTTGGCCACTGAACCATAGAAGGGGCTTCCTCTGAGATGGTGCCTGCACAGCAATAGTAAAGAACTGACCTAGAGGAAACCTATGATGTATAGTGTCATTATCATACATAAATGCTCCACCCCCCCATTTTGGTTTTTCTGTATGCATTGTGGGTAATCACATGTGCAGTTTCACCAAGGCTGAGACCCCTTCCCTATTACCTAATCCCTTGACAAGCCTCTCCTGCTTTTTATTATTCATAGTTTCTGTTGTGTAATCAGCATCATTACACTATAAAATTGTCTATCTTGTCTTACTAAGTTGCTACTTCCTCTTGGAACTCAGCCCCTTGGAGGCGCCATTCCCAATAAATGCCTAAACTTGGATTAGAGGTAGTCTAACTGAATTTTTTTGAGGTGATGACCCCCACAACATACCATGAAACCACAAAAGTTCAATTTAATAATTCAATTCAGAAAAAAAATTCTGCAAGCCATCAGGAGAATGACACAAATATAAAGAAGGACTTTCTAATAACACAACTATCCCACACTCCTTAGAAAGAGGAGGGAATGGGATAATGTGGTCCAAAGAACAGTAGAACTCAGGATGCAGCCCAGGGTGACCTAGCTTTCAAATCTGAGCTTAACCAAATAGGAAAAAGGTGGATATTCAATAATAAATGAGTTTAAAACATATTTTAGACAGAAAGCCAGAACTGGAAAGATAATTTGTTTCTCGAATACCCCAAACAGCAGAAATGCAGGAAGAGTGAATAAATGTAGACAACAGTGAACTGTATAACAGCAGAGGGACCAGTAAGAAATGTCTTTCTACACATGGAGACAGATGAAGGTGTAAATCTGGTAGATATAACGGTGAAAAGGTAGACAGGAACATTACAGATACACCTTGGTGACACTACCTACAGGAGGATCAATGCTTTTTTGGTGGGTCTACATTACAACATGGGAAGGTACATAAAGGCAGGGAGTAGAGCAGAGGGATAGAGAGGAATAAATTATGTTTTGGAGTCAAATCAAGGGGCAGTGAGAGGAAGGTGACCTGTGTGGTGGTGAGGTCAGACTTGGGAGAGCTGGTTCAGGTTTTTGAAAGAATTCACTTAGACCTTCTCTTTAGCCAATGGGAGCTTTATTGACACAAAAGTACAGGGACCTGAGATTTAGCAAGGAGCTAAACAAAGGCATTGATATAGAAAAAGGAGCAGACATATAGACAGAAAGCTATACAGCCTATAGGATAATGATGTAATTTTTAGGGGGGTTGGAGATTTGGGGACAAGAGAAGTCTTGCAAGATAGGGACACAGGATGAGGACAATGAATGACACAAGATAAGGGAGACAAAGAAATCCCATGACCCAGGATGGGGGGGAGACAAGAAATTTTATGATCCAGGATAAGGGGAAGTTTTGTGGTATTTCAAGATAAGAGGAGACTTTAGGGTGCCAGGGACTGAGCAACTCAACCTTTAGGGTACCTTTGTATCCACATCAGTGGTATCAGAAAGAGAAGAGCCTATGGGAGAGTGGGTGAGGAGGAGGGGGGAAGAAGGGGCCCTTATTTTGGAGGTGGAAAGTATTCTGCTGGTGAATGCTCCTATAGGTGAAGAGAGATGGTCAGTGAAGGGAGAAGAGGACTTTATACTACATTTATAGTCCAGGGGATTTGGTACTTTAAAGTCTGTTAGTTGTAAGAGGTGGGAAATGGAACCCCTGTGGGCAACTGGGACCTGAAAGAATGGGAGAGCATGGACATAGGGTGACCTTTCCAGGCAACTGTAGGGGGGAAAAGGCTAACAAACTAGATATAGACTAGTGGTGGGCTGTATAACCTCGGACGTGAGGTAGGGGAGGGAGCCCGACCGTGGACCAGTATCCTTTCTGACACAGGCAATAACTACCCTTGTTCTGAGAGGGAGGGACAAGGGAAAAGGGGAATCCATGTGGTAAGCCCTACAAGCTGGGGCAGAAAACACCTAGGGGGTAGATTCTAGAACGGATACCTGGGAAGTGGTGATTGATGAACCTTCAGTGTTTGGTCTAGGAAGAGACAAACAAAATTAGGTCGTATATAGGCTGTTTATTCTTTACAAGCTAGCAGAAACATACATGTATGTGATTCTCAGCGAAAGTGAGAATCAAAGAAAGATTAGTTGAAGGAGATTATATATCCATAGAGGAAGGAAGTGCTCCCCTCTCCCTTCTGACTTAGAATGTCAGCCAAAATTATAGTTCCATAGAACAAGAGAGTGCCCCCAGAATGTCTGGTTTTTGTCAGCCATAAACAAGCAGGTGTCATAACAAGAAGAGTTGATGGCTCAGATGGTGGTTAGCATTTTTTTGAGCAATTAAGTATCTTTTAATAAAGGTATGTATATTTTTGAAAGACATAATACTATTGCAACTTAATATACTGTAGCATAGTGTAAACGTAATTTTTATATGCATAGGGAAAACAAAAAATTCATATGACTTATCTTATTGCAATACTTGTTTTATTGTGATAGTCTGGAACCAATCTACAATACCTCTGGGGTATTCCAGTATATACACATATATGCATACGCACATATAAATATATATTTATATATATGTATGTATATATATACACATATATATATGTATTAGCCATTCTCTAATAGATAATCAAATGATACATTCTCAAAAGTTCCCAAAAGGATAATGTCCACAAAACAATGAGATATGAGAAATGCCATTAATCAAGATAGTGTCTAGTTCAAAGCAACTAATACTTATCAGTCATAAACAGAAGAATGCTCTCTGTCAGCTTAATTTTTGGGTTCTCTCAGAGAGCATTTCAAAGGGGCTCAAGTGGGTCCCATAGATTGTATGAAGAATTCAGAAAAAAGAGAGAGACCAGATGATTATGGACGTCAGGAATCAGAGAATGAGGATCCAGAGTAAACAGACAGAGAGTAATGAAGAGAATGAGAGAAATCTGTTTTGGAAAGGGACACAAAAATGAAATTTAAAAACCAAGGAACAGGAAGGGAAGGAAGAGATGGATCTATTTGACAGAGAGGAGAAAAGATAGGGAAGAAATATGTAATCAGATAAAAGCTAGAGAGAAAAAAGAATTAACAAACAAAACCCTATAGGGAAAGGATTATCAAGCTAGATGTTTGTCATCAGGGATGAGGGAAAGAGAGCCCATGAGAACAGGACCACCTTAGAAAAAGATTACAGTAAAAGTGCTTTTAAAAAACTTTACCTTGCCTCTTTTTTAACTTTAAAGTAAAAGATTAAGGTACTGGGGGTGGCTAGGTGGCGCAGTGAATAGAGCACCAGCCCTGGAGTCAGGAGGACCTGAGTTCAAATTTGGCCTCAGACACGTAACACAAAAAACTAGCTGTGTGACCTTGGGCAAGTCACTTAACCCCAATTGCCCTCTAAAAAAAGGCAAAAAAAAAAGATTAAGGTACTGAAGGGATGTAATACTGTTTACAGCAGAACTTGAAATTGAAAAGCTTCTACACAGACAACATTAGTGCACCTAGGATAAGAAGAGAAGCGGTTGAGTGGGAAAGCAATCAGTATCAAATTTCTCAGACTAGGGTTTGATATCCAAGATATATAATTCATACACACACACACACACACACATATACTGGCATACCTTGTTTTATTGTGTTTTGCTTTATTGCCCTTTGCAAATAGTACTTTTTTTGGTTTTGTTTTTTACAAATCAAAGGTTTATAGCAACCTTATGTAGAGCAAGTCTATCTACAACATTTTCCCAATAGCATGTGCTCACATTGTGTCTATGTGTCACATTTTGGTACTTACAACATTTCAAACTTTTTCATTATTATTATATCTGCTATGGGGATTTGTGATCAGTGATCTTTTTTTTTTTGTCTTTTTGGAGGGGGGAAGGCAGGGCAATTGGGGTTAAATGACTTGCCCAAAGTCACACAGTAAGTGTTAGGTGTCTGAGGCCAGATTTGAGCTCAAGTCCTCCTGACTCCAGGGTCGCTACTCTATTCACTGAGCCACCTAGCTGCCCCGATTAGTGATCTTTGATGTTACTATTGGAATTGTTTTGGGGCACTACCAATTATGCCATCTAATATGGCAAACTTAATTGATAAATGTGTGTGTTCTAACTGCTCCACCTATGGGCCATTCTTCTGTCTCTCTCCCTCTCCTTGGGCCTCCTTGTTCTCTGAGGCACAATAGTTTTGAAGACTGTTACATAACCTTAGTTGATAAAGCATCAGCAGGGTTTGAGAGGATTGACTCCAATTTTGAAAGAAGTTCTACTGTGAGTAAAATGCTGTCAAACAGCATTGAATGCTACAGAGAAATCTTTCATAAAAGAAAGAGTTCATTGATGCAGCACATTTTGTCAATGTTTTATTTTAAGAAATTGCTGCAGCCATCCCAACCTTCAGCAACCACCACCCTAATCAGTCAGCAGTCATCAAGATTACAATTTACTGAAGGCTCAGATGGTGACTGGCATTATTTTTTTAGCAATAAAGCATTTTTAAAAATTAAAGTATATATATATATATATGTATGTATTTTTAAAATATTTTTTATTTTTAAAAAAATTTTGTAAAATTAAATTTTGTGTTTATTTTTAGTTTACATCATTCATTTCAACAAGATTTTGAGTAACAAATTTTCTCCCCATCTTTCCCCTAGCCACCACCCCAAAACTGCAATCCCACTGTATACCCCCTCCCCCAATCTGCTCTCTCCTATATCCTCCCCCATCACCCCCCTGACTTTCTGGTAGGGCAAGATGGATCTCCTTACCCCAGTGCCTATACATTTTATTTCCCAGTTGCATGTAAAAAAAGAAATAATAATATATATTTTT
>JAQQSU010009165.1:0-12764 GCA_028627135.1 Pseudochirops cupreus
GGCAAATTTGACTTTTTAAGGCATTCTTCTCCTCATTGGCTTTTTGGGTCTCTTTTGTCGTTTGAGTCAGTTTATTTTTTAAGGTGTTATTTTCTTCAGTCAGGTTGTTGACTCTCTTTTCATGATTTTCTTGCATCATTCTCATTTCTCTTCCCAATTTTTCCTCCACTTCTCTTACTTGGTTTTCAAAATCCTTCTTGAGCTCCTCTATGGCCTGTAACCAATTCATATTTTTCTTGGAAGCTTTTGGTGCAGGAGTTTTGACTTTGTTGTCTTCCTCCCATTACATGCTTTGATCCTTTTTGGCCCCCAAAAAGGAATCTAAGGTTTGACTGCTGTGCTTGCTTTGCTTCCTTTGCTTGCTCATGTTGCCACTCAATTACTTGACTTTTGAGCTTTTTGCCACAGTAGAACTCTGCTTCCAGAGAGGAGAGTTTTGTCCCAAATTGCTGAAGTTTTTGTAGCTGCTAAAGCTATTAGTTGGGTGCCCTCTCTGAAGCCTCCACAAGCTCTGGCACCTGGTCACACACCCTAGGACCTCCACCCAAGACAGTGGTCCAGATCCAAGCAGGTTATGAAGCAAGAGTGATTACCCCTCTGAATGTTTGCTTGGTCCCTCTATGATCTGAAGGCCAAGAGTTCTGAAGCAGTCACCTGGCAGTGGCTGCATGGCCAAGGTGCCTCCACTGCAGCTTCTCGCCTTCTTGCCATGGGGGCAGAGGCCAGACTGTGCTCTCAGTTCCCCTGTTCCCTCAAAGTCCACACTGACCTTTTACTTTGCCTTTGGCATTTATGGGTTGATAATTCTGTAAACTGCCACAGCTGCTGGTAATCCACTCTCCCAGAGTCAGCTCTAGCCACTGCTGGTTGGCGCTGCCCTGGGGCTAAAACCTCAAGCTCACAGAGGAAGTGGGCTTGGCTCCCAGCACACTCCAATGGATTCTTCCTGTCCACCTGCTGGGCTGCCTTCAGCAGGAGATTTGTTTCTCTCTGTCACTTTGTGGGTTCTGTAGCTCTAAAGTTTCTTTAGAGTCATATTTTATAGGTATTTGAGGTGGTTATGGGGGGAGCTCACAAAGTTTTCCTGCTTCTACTTTGTCATCTTGGCTCCACCCCCCTTTATTATTATTTTTTAATGAATTAATAAATAAATGACTTAAAATTTTATCAGTCTTAATTTCTAATAGATAAATATCAATAGATATAACACATATAAAAGATCTTTGAGCTCCTCAATAATTTTTAAGAATATAAGGAATCCTCCATGATCGAAAATGCTATCTACCTCCAGAAAGAGAACTAATGAATTCTGAGTACAGACTGAAACATCGTTTTTTGCTTTCTTTCTTTTTATTTTTCCTTTTTGGGTGTGTGTATGTTTTCTTTCACAATATGACTAATATGGAAATATGTTTTGCATGACTTCACATGTATAACTGATATCACATTGTTTGCCTTCTCTGTTAGTAAAGGAGGGACTGGAGGGAAGGAGAGAATTTGGAACTCGAAATCTAAAAAAATTTTTTTTTACATATAATTGGGAAATATCTAATGAAATAAAATATATATTAAAAAAGAAAGTACCATTATAATTTTTTTAAAAAGAGTATAAGAGATCCTGAGACCAAACAATTAAAAAACTCAAGGTTTCTAAGTACTAAAACCATAAAGTAGAGATGAGTTTCCACACAGGAATTTCCTTAATCCTATGAAATCATAGGTTTGGACCAAAAAAAAAAAGTCATAGAATTTGGAGCTGAATGATACTTTGGAGATAATCTAATCCTGCTCCTTAAATTTATGAATGAAGCAATATTTTTTGTTGGTTTACACATTTATTTATTTATTGTGGGATAGTTCAGTTAGAGCCAATGAGGTCAAAGGTATTGGTTTGGTCTTCATGCAGGCCAACTTCCCAGAAAGAGCTCTGCCCCACAGCCACAGTCTGCACCTTCAACCTAGGTCAAGTTTCTCCCAGGTCTGGTCCTGGCCCATGGGAAGAACTGGCAAAGTAGGGAAAAATAACCCAATGCTTGTGGAGTGATGGGCCTTGAATATCAATTTTGACTTATGAAAGAGACTTAGGAGTCTCTGTAGACTGTTTCCTGAGGACACTTGCCCAACAGGCTGCCCTAGTCAACAAAGTGTTGGGCATCATTGAGAAGGTGTTGGAAACAAAGTAAAATGTTCCCCTGCCTTGTGTATAAAACTATGGGGGAAATTGGACCTGGAACACTCTGTGGAGTTTTGGCTACTTCAGCTCCCAAAAGTCCTGCAGAGTTGGTGGATATCCAGAGAAGAGCATTTAAAATGATTCAGAGGAGAAGGGCTAAGAGTGGGGGAGTCCTTGCTATATGGAAGCTTCTTCTTCCTTTGAGGAAAGTGAAGACATTACCTTGTTCAACTTTGGATTTCCTCTCATCGTAATGTCTCACACTTCAAGCAGTCAGTCAATAGGCAGTTGTTGTTTGGCCTTCATTCTTAAAGACCATGATATCCGGGAGGTGATGCCATGACAAGCAAGTGAATCGGGTTTAAGTGAGGGAGGGCTGTGCAAGGTCATCAGCCTCACTTTCTCCTTTGGAGCCATCTGGGTCCAATGGTCAGATATAGATCAGTAGGACTGGAGACAGCCAGGGATGCAGTGGGAGACCTTGACCTTTTTAAGCTAAGATCTTTGTCTTCTAAGCACTAAGCTAAGCACCAGGGATACAAAGAAAGGTAAAAACAGGCTTGGCCTTCAAGGAGCTCACATTTTAATAGGGGAGACAACATGTGAATAACTTTGTATGTTATGTAAATAACTATGTGTGCAGTGTAAATAGAAGGGGAAGCCAGGGAGCTAGGTGATTGGGGTGAAGAGCTAGAACTTTCTAGGAGTGGGGAACAGCCAGTACAAATGTGTGGAGTGAGGAGATGGATCAGAGGGAGGATTTGAATTCAGGTCTCCTGATCCCAAAGCCAACGTTATTTCCACTGAACCTCACTGCCTCCATATTGCAGCTGTAAGTTCATGGCTAAATCAAGGAACCTCTCAGGGCCCCAGGCAATTCTCTTTAAGATGATAAGTTACAGATGAGTTGCAGATCTGCATTCCTGAAGGGGAGAGCTTTCTATACAGATAAAATCACAGCTCTGGAAACTCACCTTCTTCCAGTCTCAAAAGTTTGCATAATGAAAGTATAATTTCTAAAAATAATGAAAATAATAAGCCACCTTGATATAGTTCTTTAGGGAAGCACAAATATTATCCTGATTTTGCAGATGGGGAAACTGAATCTCAGAGAAGCTAAAACTTATTACCCCTAAGACATTGTACAAGTCAGATTTGAATTCAGTTTCTTCAGACTCCAAGTCCCTTTAATGTTCCATCCACTGTATTATCTTTTTGTTGTTCAGTCATTTCAATCATGTGGGCTCTTCGAGACCCCATTTTGAAATTTTATTGGCAAAGTTACTGGAGAGGTTTGCCATTTCCTTCTCCAGCTCATTTTATAGATGAGGAAACTGAGGTAAACAGAGTTAAGTGACTTGCCCAGGGTCGCAGAGCTAGTAAATCTCTGAGGTCAGATTTGAAGTTAAGAAGATGAGTCTTTCTGATTCCAGGCTGGTCACTCTATCCACTGTACCATCTAGTTGCCCCTTTAAATTCTGCTACCACAGAATTAAACTACATTGTAGTAGAATGAAATTCTACTAGAACACATGTGACATTGGGCACATCACTTAATTCCTCAGGTCGTGGTTTCCTCTTTTATAAAGTAAAGGATAGGACTTGGATCGGGTGATATCTAAGGCCTCTTTCAATGCAAGATTCTATGAGGTTCAGAGAGGCTAGGTCACTCAAGTATTGGAGCCAGGATTTTAATCCAGATCTCTACTCCAAATGCAGCCCTTTCTTCCAGGGAAGCCAGTTGTCATTCATTTCTTTGCTCAGCTCCTCACTGGGAGTCTGGTGACCTTGTAAAATCTTATCCATTCCACATGCCTGAGCATTAGCAGGGCTGACTCACTCACAAAGAGTCTTACCCTAGTGAGGGACACTGGGCGACATCCTACAGAAGGTCCTTCCAGAGCTGGAACCCACTGAGGGCCCTCTTCCATTAACCTCTTCTCTTGTACCTTCCCATCTAGCCCAAGTCATCAGAGGTAAATCAATGGAGAGATTCTATCAAGAGCCAGAGGGCTCCTTCCCTGTGGAGAGCAGGAGTGGCTAAGGTAAGCCCACTGTGCCTTGGGAAAGTCAGACCACAGACTTGGCAATCATTGGGTCTGTCCTGTTTTGCCCTGCCTTCTCCAATGGGAATAATTTCCCTGGATTAACCATCATTTAGGATAGGGACACATTCTTTCACCCTCACCCCTGAGCTGTTTTGGACACTAAGCCAAGCGGAAACTTCCCTATCTGAAAAGAAACTAAATTAGGTGGTGTCTACTATTATTTTAAAGAAATCAGTGAAATTCATGGATAACAATGATTGTTTTGAAGATTAAAACTCAGTTAAAACACTCAATCTTTCTCTTTCCTGCCTCCATTTACAATTATGGTTAGAAAATACAGAGCGGATTAGTATTTAATGTTCTCTGCTTCCTACTTTTAATGTTGTCCCCTCACTTAGAGTCCAAGTTTCTTGTGAGTAGAGACCATGGGTTATATATAATTTTAGTCCTAGAGTCCCAGAGTGTTGGAGCTGGAAAGGACTTCACAGACCGCCTGGTCTACCCTCCTTGAAAGGCAGTAGGGTACAGGGCAAAGAAAGCTGGACTGGGTAGGAGAGATGTGAGTCTGAATCTGGCCTCTCCCCCTTACCAGTTGTAAGACCATGGGTAGTATCATTCGAATCTCTGGTTTCCACAATGGGGCTATTTAAGTATTCTATTTCTTCTTCCATTAATATGGACAATTTACATTTTTGTAAATATTCACCGATTGCGCTCACATTCTCAGATGTATTACTTCATCTCAGTCTATTCATCTATAAAGTGAGGATAAGGATACTGTGAATAATGACAATGAGTATGTAAAGTATGGATTCAGTCAAAGGGTTGCACTTGAGGACCTAGAGGGCCACATGTGGCCTCGAGGCTGCAGGTTCCCCACCCCTGCTGAAGAGTATAAGTATCAGTTAGAAATGGAAGGGACTTTACAAGTCATCTGGTCCTTCTGGTCCAATCCCCTTGACTGGCCCCACGCCACCATGGATTGAGGGTCTACCTCTGATAACAATGCCTGGGTAACCTGGGAAAGTTGCTGAATTTTTCCTTACCCTAGGTAACTCTCTAAGATTATCATTCACAGCCAACAACCCAGTGAAGAATGCCTTACATCCATGCAAACACATATCTGGGCCAAAAAAACTCCAAAGTCCAACTCTAATACCCTATAGTAATCAACTCACAGTCCCATCCATTTCCAAGATCACCCGAAATATCGTATGTAAAACACATTGAATACCTTAAAAGGGAGGAAATACAGTGCAAAGACTAAGCATTGGCCCAGGAGTTAGATTACCACTGTGAACAGCCCACTGTGTGACCTGGGAAATCATTTAACCTCCCTCAGCCTCAGTTTCCACATCTGTAAAATGAGGAATTTGGATTAGATGGTCCCTGGGGTCACTTCCAAGCTCAAAATCTACAATCCTATGAAAATAATACATGATTTCCAGCTAATTATTATTTTCTCTAAAATAAGAAGAGCAGGACCCAGAGAGGGAGGGTGACTTCCTAGGGGTCTCACAGCTAGAAAGTGGTGGTGTTGAATCTGAGGCCAGGTCCTTTGGCTTCCAGTCTAGCACCTCTCCCATCGCACAAGTCATAGAATTAGAGCTGGCAGGGAACGTGGAGGCCACTGTGTCCAACAGTAAGGATCGATTCAGCCAAAGAAATGAATCTCTAATTGTGGAATTTAAGGAACTGTGACAGCACCTGGGAAAAGGGGCTTTCTGGTGGCCAGCAGGGTGGGTGACAGCAGAGTATGTGGGGCAGTAGGTGTGCAGCTCCCCACAAGTGTAGTGCCCTTTCCATTGTGTGTGACCCAGGGTTGAGCCAATGAAAGAGGCTAAAAGAAGAGCCGGGGAACTCAGTGCTTCTGGTCAGTCTCCCTGCAGGCCTTGCTGTTAATTGGCCGGATTCCTGACTCAGCAATTCCCTCCAAAGCCCATCCCTGACAACTTCAAGAGGGATCAGGCTCGTGCTTCCTGCTTCGGAACCACAGCCCTGCCCAGGTCAGCTCAAGCTCAGCCCCATGTTCTCCCTGAAAAGGAGGGAGTTGGGGGTGGGGAGGGCAGAGCCCAGCAGTGCAAAGCTGTTTCTGAAACATCTGCCCTGGCAACTCTCGCCGGGACCAGGCATTGTTTCTTTAGGGCGGGTATTTTTGCCAACGCCTTTGTGGTTGGATCCAAGCCCCTGAGTACCCAGGTTCACTCTAGCTGCAACTTCGGGAAGTTGGGACAGACTCAGACAAACAGACGGACAGATTGACCGACAGACTGACACGCGGACGTAAAGCCAATACGTTACTCACAAGTAGGCGGTGGCTGTCCAGCAACTGGGGACAGGGCAGCCACGCTGCCCCGGCGGGGAGCTAGGAGGCTCCGGGGAGTATCCTCCGGGATACCAGAGGAGGGAAAGAGGATTGGAAGGAATGAAGCAAGAAGATAAAATAAGGCAGGCCACCTCCCCCAACAGAGGTCTTTCCCCAATTCCTCCCGTGCGCAGACAAGGGGAAAATTGCAAAAGAGGCTGAGCCCTATGACGTCAGCACCGTGGGCGGAGGGGGAGAGTCAATGTTCCTTGGTGAATGTCGTTCCGTCCTCGGAGAGTTGTTTCATGTAAAAGGGAATCTGGGGGTTTGAGGAAGTGAACCTGCAACGAGGGGCAAGTGGGGGCCTGTACCTGTTATGTGCCTGGTGGGAGAGGGAGTTAGGGAAAGAGAGTTATCCTGTGGGGCTGGGGGTGGGGAGCATAGCTTCTCCTGGAGCTTCCACAGAAAAGATCCAAAGACTTACTTATTTTAGGAACCTTTGCCCCTGCAGTTGGAATTTGAAAACGTGTCCTTTTGGGGGGGGTAGGGTGGGAATCATGTGTGTATGTGCCTATGAGATGCTGTTAGATGACCACCCAGGTGAACCCAATGAAAGACGATCAGGCATCCCAAAGGATGGGTGGAGTGGGTGGCAATATTTGGTAGGGATTTAGGAAACCTAGTTCTAATCTCAAATCTCTGGTTTCCTCCCTCTGTTAGGCTCTCCCCTCTTCCTTCCTCCCCCTAACTCCCAGCCCTAACAGACACATGCGAGACTGGTGAGACGTTGGGCAAGTTCTTACAAATTGTTACCACAAGGGTGGGAGGTTTAAAGAGACCAGATGGGTGAGTTGGTTTGGGTTCCTTGGGAGAATGAAGCTGTTTAAGGTGCTGCTCTGGTTAGACTGAGAGCTGGTAACTCTGAGTTTCCTGGAAGGAAGCCCTCAGTAATTACTAGAATCTGTAGAGCAGAGCAGAAAGAATGTGGTGACCAGCCATTGGCTTCACTCACACAAATTCTTCAGGCTGGAAGGGACCTCTAGAGGGCATTTAATCCACTCACCTCTAGAATGGGGTTGGGGGAGGTTGCATTGGTTAATCTCTGGGGTCCCTTGAAGCTCTAAATTCTTTGATCCTATGACTGCCTTAAAAGACAGTCACTGGAGTTATTCAAATGAATGCTCTTTGATCACTTGTCACAGACTTAGTTGAGCACTTAAGTACCTCTCTGAACCTCAATTTTCTAATCTATGAAATGGGAATGAGTGGTAATGACCTCACAGAATTGTCATGTGGCTCAAATGAGGACAATGTAAGTACTTTGCAGTGTTTAAAATAGTGTATAAATGTAAGGTATTTATTGTTACTACCGCCATTATTATTGTATTGTAGGAAAGTATTCCTGTTTCCATTCAGGTTAGATAAAATGGTCTTTGTGGCACTTTCTGATTCTACAGTTCTCTGGTTCCATGATTCTCCAGTCTTCCACACAGGATCCTACTCAACCTAGTCTCCCACTGCATCCCAGACCATTGCCAGTTGTCTTGACCTATGTCTTGCCACCGAACTTCAGTGGCTGTGGATGAGAGAGTGAGACTAGTGACTTTGCACAGCTCTGCCTCTCTTAAATCCAACTCACTTGCAAGTCAAGGCATCACCCTTGTGATGTCATTGGTCCTCTTTGAAAACAAAGGATGGAAGATGAGCAACAACAACCTAGCCTGGCCCAGTATAAGGTATTGTGTGTGAACAAAATCAATATATCATTACTTATGCTAACTAATGCAATGGAAATACTACTTAGACTTATACTTCTCAATGGTAGCCACCAAAGTTTATTAATCAAATGAGTACAAGCATAGTTTATATTATCTCTTGGACAATACAAGCATTAACCCCACTAGGAACAAACTAACAATCTGATTTCTTAAGGCTTCCCAGTAAGCCTGTCTCACAATGATACCCAAGGGCAAGGTGACCTCTCTGCCCAGATGGATGCCATTTGTCTACCTCAGAGGTGGCTAGCCAGCAAGTCAATAAATCTCAGTCAGTCAATTAGCACTGCTCTCTGTGAGCCGTGGGGATGCTTGAGTCTCAAGTGGGGGAAACAAGAGAATCAGACTTGGTTGTGACTTAAGGTCAGGCTAAGGATAGCTAGGTGGCACAAATCTGGCCTCAGACACTAGCTGTGTGATCCTGTGCAAGTCACTTAACCCTCTTTGCCACAGTTTCCTCATCTGTAAAAATGAGCTGAAGAAAGAAATGGCAAACCACTACAGTATCTTTGCCAACAGAACCCCAAATGGGGTTGCAAAGAGGGGGACACAACTGAAACAATTGAATAACAAGATCAGGCTGAAGGTTGGGGTTTCCAGTAGTTTCTTATAGTTTTAGCTATGAGTGTTAGCTGGTTACACCCAAATTCTGACTGGTGCTTAGTGACTTAATTTGTTTACCAATTAACTTAATTGGTGCCAGGTTACATAAACTAATGACATGGTTGGAGTTTTTAAAAACCTAATTTTCCCATTGGTGGTCTGTCTAATCTAGGGGTCCCAAATATTTATCATTTGTTTTGAACACACGCATGTTGTTTACCAACCTATACCACATATTCTTGTTTCAATACTGAAAAACAAGTTATGAAAAACCTATATTGAAATACTTCACAAAATGGTGGCTTAATGCAAATTGGTGTCACTTATGTCAAGACAACAAACCTAGTATCACTAAGCCTAAGCACATGAGATTTTCTTTAGTTCCACACTCTACTTCTGCCATCCATCTTTACTTGTACATCCAGGAAGTTCTTCCTTTAATCTGGCTCAATTTTTTTTGTTGCCATTTTAAGCTAATTTCTCTGTTTCTCCAGGAAGAATCTTGAGGGAGAACTGATTTTCTAAGAAGGCGTAGTCACATGGGATAGTAGACAAAGGCTCTGGAAAAACCCAGGTATCAGGTTCCCCAAATGGAGAAGGTATACTGTAGCTACCCACCCCATCCCTCCCCAGACAGTCCCTGATCTGTAGCTGTTGGTTTCGTCTTTTAGTGATACTAACTAAAATTTGGCCTTTTCTCTGGGCACAGGCTTCATAAAAGGGGTGCTTTCCTGGTCTACTTTAGTGCTTTGGGAATTTCAAACAAGTTTCACAAAAGAATTGGACACATAAGTAATATATAGAGTAATGATTTATTGTGGCATAAATTTATTATGACATTTTATTTCATACAAGGAAAGACTAACAACCCAACTTCAGATACTTGGGGATGGAAACACAGATTTGGGATAGAGAAGCTGAGACAACAAGGTGAAGATAAATGATGGAGGTAACCAGACTAGGGGGATCCACAATAATCCTGGAGAAGGGCTATTCTTAGACTAGGTATATTGAGTGTCACCAGCTCTCTGTTACTCCTTCAAATGTGTGAGATACTTGAGCTTCCCCTGTTCTAGGGTAGCTCTCAGGTATCTCTAAATTACGGTCCTTGCTAACACCACTGCACTGGGGCCGCTTGGTTTTCTATCTCTACAAGTTAAGGTGAAATAAATTTAAGAATATCAGCTTCCTTTAAAAAATGATATTTTAAATAAAGAACCTATTTCAAAAAAAAAATCATTAAATGAAAATTGCCAATACCTCTTTAGAACCGAAGAACCAAATACAGGGGAAAAAAAACAAAACACTGATCACTTTAAAAAATTTCCCCAATTACATGTTAAAACAATTTTTAACATAAAAAAGTTTTGAGTTCCAAATTCTGTTCCTCCCTCCCTCCCCTCCCTGTTCTCTGAGCTAGTAAACAATCTGCTATAGGTTATACTTGTGCAATCATGTGAAACATTCCATATTAGTCATTTTGTAAAAGAAGACTCAAATAAAAAAAATTAGAAGAGAAAGAAAGTGGAAAATAACATGCTTCAGCCTATATTCAGACAGTATCAGTTCTTTTTCCCGTTCTTTCTCTAGAGGTGGATAGCTTGTCATGCCGTTTGAGATTGTCATGGACCATTGGATTGCTGACAGCTAAGTCATTCGCAGTACAATATTGCTGTTATTGTATAAGAACATTCTCCTGGTTCTGCTCATTTCACTTTGCTTCAATTCATGTAAGTCTTTCCAGGTTTTTTCTGAAATCATCCTGCTTGTCATTTCTTATAGCATAAAAATATTCCTCCAAATCATATACCACAGTTTATTTAGCCATTCTCCAACTGATGGGCATTCCTGCAATTTCCAATTCTTAGTGATTACAAAAAGAGCTGCTACAAACATTTTTTGTACAAATAGGTCCTTTTCCCTTTTCCCTTTTTTTGATATCTTCTGATATAGACCTAGCAGTGGTATTCCTGGATCAAAAAGTATGCATGGTTTTATATCCCTTTGAATACAGTTCCAAATTGCTGTCTAGAAGAGTTAGAACATTGATCACTTTTGAAAGAATCTCCAAAAGTTTTCTCCTTTCTGATATTATAAGCAGAGAGCTATCAGTGATTGACAAGGTAAAGCCCCTATAGTACAAGTGTGAGGAATAGGTGTTTTCAGAAAATGGAAGTGAGAGCATACCAGTCAGAAGGTTGTGTCAAGAGCAGAGGCAACCCAGCCCAAGAGAAGCTAGGACCCCCTCGCCCCCCATGGAAAGGTTTTTTGGACTATCATAGGTACATGTCCTAATGTATGTACTTATGTTTATAAAAATCTTCCTTTATGGTTTTTAGCACAATCTCCTTTCTATATACAGTACATGCAGTATATGCTCAAAATGAATATTTCAAAGGTTGCCCCTCTGTTTCTGAGTTATGAATTGTATTTGGGAGCAGTTTCTGTGAGGCTCTGCCCCATTTCCTTCCCTTTCAGAGATCATGCAGATGCAGCTTGGAGGGAATTAGCATAATCCAGTCCAGCTGTCCTAGAAGAAGAGGAACAATTAAATGACCCAGAAGGGGAATATGAGTTTTTTCTCTTTTCTATCTGAATCCCCAAATTACTCAGTGGCACTTATTGATGTGACCTAGACAAATATTGATTAGGCACTGGAGAGAGAGGAATGAAGTAACTTCTGACTTACCATGAGGCAATCCAGAGTGGAAAATAGAGACTCATTTGAGTGGTTCAATAAAGATTTGTACCCATAGCAGTCTTTATGTGGAAGATGTAAAAGAGTAAAAGGTTTAAATAGTTAGGAGATATTCTAATTCTGAAACCACAAAAAGTCTTGTAACATCGTCACCTAAGGCTCCATTGTGATTATTCCACAAGTGAACTGCTCAGGAGGTGATGAGAAGGAAACAGGGGTCACTTGCTATAGGAAAGCTGAATAGCAGGGAAAAGTAAATATTAGATGACATCTGCTAAGATAGGAGATCAATAACAGAAGGATAGTAGAGGTCTATATGGAAAGCAGTGATGAAAGGAAAATTACTAACAAAAGAATAATGTTGCATGGAATATGACATTGAGGAACAAATCTTGGTTTTCCCCTTTTCTGAGGTCCTACTCAGAAGAATACTACAAGTAACAGGAACTGAACAGAACCCTATGGGAGGGGTAGTCCACCAAGTATGGGTGTCTCTTAATTCTTTTTGGATTTGAATATGAGTCCTTCTGGTATATTTTACTGTGAAAATAAAGCTTTGCTATGTTTTGAAGCCTTGTGAACCTATGTGCTTGTAAGGGAAGCTAGTATCCACACTTTTGGAGTGGTAGATACTAAAGTTCCCAGGTTCCATGTGGGTGAGGGAAGCAAGCCAGAAAAATGACTAATTGCCAAAATGTATTTTACCTTTTGTGTCAGGAGGGAGCCTCTGACACAGGGATTATAGGAGCATTGGAGTTTTTTTGAGTTAGGGAAGAGTCCAGTTCTATGGAGAGTATGGAGACGTTAGCACGAATTGTGAAAGTTAGCTCCAGCAATTTCCAGGCTAGGTGAGAAACAGAGAGGACAGCAGATCTCTGCATGTATTACCCCTGCTTCCCTTGGAAGCTATGAGTCACCACGCCCTTCTGACTTTCCTGCCTACTTCCTCACAGATCAAAAGCTGTTGGACTTGCCCCATCTCTTACCCTACATTACAATTCACTCTATTGTGGGGGGCAGAGCCAAGATGGCGGCGTAGAAGCAGCAACATATCGCAGTTCTCACATAGCCACCCCAAAATACCCATAAAATAGGACTCTAAACCAATCCTAGAACTCCAAAACTCACACAAAGATACTTCCCACTAAAGTCAGCTCGGCTA
>JAQQSU010009166.1:0-12764 GCA_028627135.1 Pseudochirops cupreus
CTGTTCTTACTTTGCTTCTTATTCTTATTCTTACTCATGGTTCTTCAGACCGTGATCTTTTTTTTTAAATCTCTGTGGGGCTCTGCTTCCAGAAGGGAAAGCTCTGTCCCAAATCGCTGGGGTCCTCCCGGCTGCCGTAGCTCTTAGGGAGAGGCTGGGAACTCTTCCTATATGCTTCTGGCAGACTGGATAATAAAGACTCCAAGACCGAGGCCCAAGATGGCGATCCGGATCCAAGCCACTCAACGCGAGAGCTCTGGCCGAGACCAATGGCTCAGTCCCCCTGCTGCCTGCAGGCCGGGGCGGGAAGCTGCAAAGCGGAGGTGGGTGCAAAATGTTTGCCTTTCGCTTTTCCCCTCTGGAGGCCTTCCGGACTGCTTATCTCCCCCTTTCACAAATCCCACTTGCAGCTGCTGCTAATCCGCTCACCTGAAGCTCCTCCTGTCCAGCTGCCCCCGGGGCACAGCTGCTGCTTCAGGACAGGCTGGTTCCGTTCGCAGTGCTGATATTGTTCCTCATAGCCGAGCTGACTTTAGTGGGAAGTATCTTTGTGTGCGTTTTGGAGTTCCAGGGTTGGTTTAGAGTCCTGTTTTATGGGTATTTTGGGGTGGCTATGTGAGAGCTGCGATATGTTGCTGCTTCTACGCCGCCATCTTGGCTCTGCCCCCCTTGTCCTTTGTTCTTGAAGAGGATCAGTGATATCAGGATGTTGATATCTTGACTTGAAATGAATTGGGTTTAAGTGAAGCAGGGATGTGCAAAGTCTACATCCTCACTCTCTCCTCCAGAGTCATCTGGGTACAGTAGAGACATAGATCAAGACAACTGGAGAAAGGAAGTGAATAGAAAGGAAAGGGAAATGGCTAGAGGAGGGGAGAAAGACTTGGAGGGAGAAAAGAAGAAAGAGAACAAAGCAGAAAGAATAATAGAAATCTGATTTTTATAAAATAGTTTTCTAGACGTGCCAAAGACATTGGGAATATCACAGTGACAAGGTGCTACAAATAGCACAGAGGAGGCATATCACTGAAGTGATAATCAATAATTAACCTAGGTTTGGCTACCCAGTGAGTATGAGGGTCTTATCAAATCTGGAAGCAGAAGATTTTCTACAAAGTAGTTATTTACATTCCAATTATAGTGGAAGCTTAGCAATAAATGACTGGTAGTTCTTCCATTGACCAGCTATATAATCACGGATCAATCAGCTAACTTTTCTAACTTCCTCATACATCAAATGAGTGAGTTGTATTAGAGAATCTCCAAAGTCCGTTTCAATTCTAAAATTCACTGATTTGTGATGTGGAAGAGGTTGATTGGTGCACAAAGTACTCAACTTGAAATTAGATGACTAGGGTTTGACTCTTTCCTTACTTCCTTATAAGCATAAGTAATTAGTTTACAGATATCATTTTCTCCTTTGTAAAGCAAGGAGGTCAGAATAGATAAACTCTAAATTCCCTTCTAGCTATTAAACTTCAAAAAAAAAATTAAAAGTCTCCTTTCTTTGACCTTCACAGGTTCCTACAGCAATTAATTATTGTAGGGGAAGCCATGAGCATCTCTGGATATGCAGAACTGTGGGACATGGGGAGAAGCAAACCCTTCCAGGTTAAGGGTAAACATGAGCAGGATAATGCATACCTGGCAGATGGGGAAGGTAAGGGGCAGGGACCCTTGTAGGGCCCCCATGCCACACTAAAATAGCACTAAACCTGAAAGAAAGTTGAAATACACTGTACTTTGTCGTTTACCAGGTAACTAATTTCACTTCTTTCTCCAGTGGTCCAGTGCTCTCTGATTAGCTGTTTCACTAGAAAATGAAAGAAAAATGCATGGTATTAACCTGTCATATTATTATTATTTTTTTTACTCTGGCACATACACTTGGCACAATTGCACATTGAAATAGACTTCTACCAGTGGGCTGCTTGAAACTATTGCTTTTCTATGGGAGATTAAACAGGATGCTGCTTAATGCTCCTTGTTAGTTTTTTAATAAAAATGAAAGTGAGAAGCCAGCTGCACCAGGAGCAAATGACTGCTAGACTGCTAGGCTATGCTCAAAGCAAAGAGGAGGAACGAAAAAACGGGCATCTCTTCAAACCTTGGCTGCAGCAATGGCTTTGTGGCACCCCTCCCACTGTGGCCCTATTAAATTGCCTCCCCAAATGTTGTTTAGAGGTTATGCTGAACTGGGAGAGGCTTCTCCTGGGATCATTAGGCAGCTCTCAATTTCGTTTTCTAATAAAATATTGAAAGTTACCTTTTAGGGGCACAGCAGCAACTTTTGAATTAGCAGGGCTTGAGCTGTGTAGAGTCAAGAAAAGGAGAGAAAGGAGTTGGAAGGCAGCAAAGAAGCCCATAAAGGAATGGAGAGAGGTAGAGAATGGAGTTGAAAGGACTCTGGGACACATTAGGAGCACAGTTAAGAAGAAGGAATTGGTGGCCATCAGAAAAGTCCAGAAAATTTAATTTTTATGTTTTATTGAATTTGTAGAAGCAGCATGTCATAGCAGATAAAGAGCTGGCCTCAGAGCTGGGACTAGGTTTAAATTCCAGCTCTGTGATATATAAGTAGAGTGATTCAGGGCAAAGTCACATAACCTCGGTGTATCCTGGGTGACTCTGTAAAGCTGTAAATTGCAAGATGGTTGCTAATTTGTGTTAATAGAGGACAGTTCTTCATTGGTAGTTCCTTATAGCAATGAAATTATATATCTAGGCCAAAACAAAGGTCAAAGGTCTACAAAGTACTTTCTTTACAACAACCAGGCAAGGTGGGTAGTTTAATCATTTACCGTTTGATTGTTTCAATTATGTCTGATTGTTCTTGGTGAAGATAGTGGAGTGATTTGCTGTTTCCTTTTCCAGCTCAATTTATAGATGAGGAAACTGAGGCAAACAGGGTTAAGTGACCTGCCAAGGATCACACAACTGTCCCAGTACAAGCATTATTATTCTAATTTAAAGTCAGCAAGATGATACATTGGATAGAAGGCTGGGTCTGGAGTGAGGAAGACCTAAGTTCATCCATCCTTAGACACTTACAAGGTATATGACCCTGAGTAAGCTACGTAAGTTCTCTTTGCCTCAGTTTTCTCTACTGTAAAATGGAGATAATAGCAACACAGTGCCTGGGACATAGTGGTTCCATACACATGTTTATTCTCTTCCGCCTTATTTTGTAGGATGGGAAACTGAAGCTTAGAAAGAGTAAAATTTGACTTCTCCATAGTCCTATACCTAATAAATACCCCAAATTAGCAATTAAATCTCAAACTCTTGACTTCAGAAAATTAAAGGGGAAGAGAAGGTTAAAGGGGCTTGAGGTAGACTTTGGTGTGGGAAACCTTAACTTTGATAGGCGGAGCAAGGAACCAACAGAGAGGGAGAGATTAATGGATCCCAAGTAGAGGGGAAGGGGAAAGATCAAGGTCCCAGGTAGAAGGAAATTCCCATCAGGATGTACCTGTGCATGCACTGAGACTAGAAGTACACTGGAATGTAGACATGAAAAAGTTTAAATGAATGCAGTGGAGGAGGTCAAGGAAGCTCAAGTCACTGAGGTCTAGTGTTATTGGTCAAGCAGATTAAGCCAACTGCTGAGAGAAGGATTTGTGAGGGATTTGGAAGTGAGATCTTGTTTCTTGACCCTCCTCCCTCTTCATAACTGTATTTTTTTTTCCAATTGCATGGAAAGATAGCTTTCAAAATGAACTTTTATAAGATTTTGTGTTCTAGACTTTTTCTCCCTCCTCCCCTCACATTACCCTTCCCCAAGACTGTAAGTAATCTGATATAGGCTATATGTGTACAGTCATATTAAGTGTATTTCCACATGAGTCATGTGATGAATGAAGAATCAAAACAAAAAGGAAAGAAAACATGCAAAAGAAAAAAAAAGGAGAAACAGTATGGTTTGATCTGCATTCACATTACATAGTTCTTTCTCTGGATGTGGATATTATTTTCCATCATGTGTCTTTTGGAATTGTTTTAGATCATCGCAGTACCAAGTAGAGCAAATGTCTTTGCACAATGTTGATGTTACTGGGTACAATGTTATCCTGGTTCTGCTCACTTCACTCAGAATCAGTTCATGTAAGTCTTTCCAGCTTTTATCTGAAATCTTCCTGTTCATCAATTTCTTATAACATAATAGTATTCCATTATATTCATATACCACAACTTGTTCAGCCATTCCCCAACTGATGGGCATCCTCTCAATTTCCAATTCTTTGCCATGAGAAAAAGAGCTGCTGTAAAGATTTTGTACACATGGATCCTTTCCCCTTTTTATGATCTCTTTGGGATACAGACCTAGTACTGATATTGCTGGATAAAAGGACATGCAGAGTTTGGTTACCCTTTGGACACTGTTCCAAATGCTCTCCAATTGGATCAGTGCACAACTCCACCAGTAATGCGTTAGTTTTCCAGTTTCCCCACATCTCCAACATTTATTTTCCTTTTCTGTTATATTAGCCAATCTTATGGGTGTGAGGTGGTACCTCAGAGTTTTTTTTTTAATTTGCTTTTCTCTGATCAATTGTGATTTAGAGCATTTTTTCATATGACTACAGATAGCTTTAAGTTCTTAATTTGAAAACTGCCTGCTCATATCCTTTAACTACTTAACATTTGGGGAATGGCTTATATTTTTATAAATTTGACTCATTTTTCTCTAAATTTTAGAAATAAGATCTTTACCAGAAACATTAGCTGTAAAAATTGTTTTCTAGCTTTCTGCTTTCCTTCTAATCTTGGTATCATTGGCTTTGTTTGTGCAAACTCTTTTAAATTTAATATAATCAAAATTATCCATTTTACACTTCATAATATTCTCTATCTCTTGTTTGGTCATAAATTCTTGCATGGATGCCTTCTTTCTCGTCCTGCTTTTGTCACCAAGTAGTGGTATGACTTTGGAAAAGTAATTTCTGAGCTTTAGTTTTCTCACCTGTAAAATGAGGGACTTGAATTGGATTATCTTTTAGGTCCAATCCAGATCCAGCATTCTATTGTTGCTTCACTGAACACATAAAGATTTTTTTTTAATTGGAAAGCAAAACAAAACAATACAAAAATCCTTTATGGAAATGAGGAAGACAGTGGTAAAAGTGAACAAACCATTAAAATCCCAAACAAAGAATTAGTCTCCTGGTCCCAGGGTCCCAGTTAATCTCTAGGACCACAATATCCAGGTTATGCCCTTGTTTTTAGTGCTCTTCAACCTAGGCCATGACCTTTTCCTCAATCCTCAACTCAGTCTCCATGATAAGTACTTTGCTCTCAGGTTTCTCAGCCTCAGGTCAGGAGCAGAATCAGTTTAAATGATGGTCTGCCCACTCTTAGAAATGCTCTCCACTCCACAACCTGGATTGGCAGAAGTCAGGCCAGACTCCATGATCACCAGCTCTGCAGGGCTCACCACCAAGGCCATGTTGCAAAAAGCTTTCCATTCCCTCTTCCCCCATTCTGCATGGCAACTGAGCTCAGCAGCTTCAAGGTAGATGAGGGTTTGATGGTCACTGCATCAAGGGAGATAGTCTTAGTGGAACAGACTATGGTAACATAGGGGAAGAGCTGGAAGACAAAAGGAAGTGTGTGGACAGTCACAGGGCTGGAGCCCTGACTGAGGGTAGCCATGGGGAGGGAGTTCATGGAGAATGACTGACCCATTTGCATTGTGGCAATAAAGTAGTATGAAATAAGTACTGCCCCATTGCACTTTCACTTGACATATCAATTCACAGATGTTGGTGGAGAGGGTCTAACTACATTTATTGATCGCTCTCTATGAACTTTTCTATTTTGACCTTTCAAATGTTAAAGTTACATCTGAAAGGGATTTTGAAAGAAAGGATGATTGATAGTCAGAGATTTGGGGGAATTAAGAATCTTTCCATAGGAACATTTATGTGGTACAGTAGATGTAGTACCGGGCTGAGAGTCAAGACTGGAGTTCAAATCTAGCCAGTCTTGCATACCTGTTAGCTGTATGACCCTGGCAAGTCACTTAATCCTCTTTTGACCCAGTTTTCCCTATAATAAAATGGCGATAACATCAGCACCTGCCTCACATGGTTGTTGCGACGATCAATTGAGATATTTGTAAAGCACTTAGTATGTTACTGGCACTTAGTAGGTATTATACAAATGCTTATTCACTTCCTATATGATTATTCTTAACTGTTTCAAATGCAAATTCCTCCTACTCCAATACAGTAGACTCTCCTAATTTGTGATATTGGTCTGTAAATACTACGAGTCAAAAATATTGCTCTAAACATCAATGCTTTTAGAAAAACACTTGATGTAAAGTGTTTTAAGTCTATGAAAGAAGTGGTTTGCTGCTAGATTTGGTTAGAGTCTTGTCCTCATATGTCAGTGTTATAAAGGTTTTCTGCCAGAGTTAGAAGACAGGGGGTAGGTAGGAAGGAACACATCACTTTCATATCGCTGCTCCTTATTAAGTAAAAATCTTGACAGTTCTATCCTTTTTCTACCCAACATTTCATGTCATTTTCTGTTATGCTATGAGAAGTCTTATTTCATTTCAAAATCTCTTTGTCTTGAATTTGTGAAAATTCAGCATATTTGAAAATGTCTATAGGGACATCCTAATGTTCTAACAATACTTATTTCTTCAAAGAATAATATCTGGAGAGCTAAGCCCAGAATGGACTGAGACAGCTGATGAATGCTAAGGACAGCAGGGGGCATTAAAAAAAAAGATACATTGGGAGCAAGAGGAAAATCAGAAAAGGGATGAGACTATTTCTCAGGGTACATAATACGTTGACAGTGGATAAATCCTGGAAAGATTGAAGTGATCAATTCTTATTTGTTTTCAGTTTCCTCCAGTGGATATTTCCTCTGTCCCATAGGCTTCTCAAATTCAACATATTCAAAACAGTAGTTGTTTTTATTCTCCTCAAATCCTCCCTTTTCCAAACTTCCCCATTGCTCCCCAGGGTACCATGATCCTCCCAGGTATTCAGGTTCAAAATCTTAATATCATCTTCATTTATTTCCTCTCATTTTCCTCACACAATCAATTTCTTCATAAGTTTTGAAATTTCCTTTTTTTTTCTTTTAATAACACCTCTTGAATACTTTTCCTCTTCACTCACAGAGCCTCAAATCTGGTAACATCTAAGTCAAACCTGTATCATCACACTTGGACTATTATGATAGTCTTCTAGTTGTTCTTCTGTATCAGCAAGCACCCTGGCATTCTCAGGGTGGCTGCTAGCAAAGGTTCTTAGATTTGCTTTTCTAAAGGAAAGCAACTCAAAATGGGTTAACAATCTTACTTTAATCAATCAAACACATATCATTTACCTTAGTTCAGGGGAAAAAGTCAGCACCCTGAACTTCAGAGAATACAAACAGAATAAAACCAGAAGTTACAAGCAAAGAAACAAATCAGCAGACAGGCTTCCAGGTCTTACCATTACATCCATACCTAGTCAGTTACCAGAGAGGGAAGCATCAACATCTGGGTTTTCAAAGCCAGGGGGCTCAATGGCTTCTCAGGGTCTCATCTGGCCAAATCACACAACTCTTCTCAAAGTGAGCCCCAAAGCAAAACCTCACATCAGGGCGTATATATCGCCTTGTCCTGGATCAGAGATCAGCACAGCCCTCTTGACCCACTGCCCAATCACAAAGTAATAAGGCGTGGGCATTGCTGAAGAACAAGCCTCCCGCCACAGACTCCATGTGACCACATTCAGTCTATTAGGGGACAGAATATACTTTCAAATCTGGGAAGATTCTCAGAGCCACTTAAGCAAAGGGCCTAGGGGCAGGGAAGATCTTCAGATTCCCATAACATCTTCCTACTTCAAGTGTCTCCCTATTCTATTCTATCTACTCATCTGCCAAAGTGAATTTCCTAAAGTGTAGGTCTTAACATGTCTTAACATGATTTTAGGAAAAAAAAACATGGACAGACTTGCATGAAAAAAATGAAGAATGAAACGAGCAGAACCAAGAGTACACTGTTTATGGTAACAGCAATATCATTACTTAATAAAATTAGTATTTCCATAATACCTTCAGGATCAAAATATGACATCCTTCGTTTGTCAATTAAAGTTCTTCTCAATCTGTCCCCTACCTACCTTTTAAATCTCCTCATGTATAATTCACTTCCACACTCTGCTATCCAGCCATAACATCCTCCCTGTGCTTCCTTGGTTATGACATCCCATTGCTTGTCTTTTTCACTGACTGTTACCCAGGCAGGAGCACACTCCCTTACAACTTCCTATTCTTAGGATCCTTGGTTTCCTCTAAGACTTATTTCTTTGTTATTAAATGTTTATTTTTAATTTATGGAATAGAACAAGCATTTCCATAGCATAGTACAATAAAAAAGATGATTGAATATGAGCCTGTAAATCTGCTGTGTACAACTTGCTATTCTTTTCAAATATACAACAAAATTGTCATGTAAATTTCTTTTTTTCTTCCCTCCTTCCAACCTATGTACACACATACATATTTGTACAATTATATGTACTTCTATTAATCAGTTCTTTCTCTAGATGCAGATAGTACCTTTCTTCGTATGTCTTTGTAGCAAATTTGGGTATTGATAATAGTCAAAAGAACTTATTCACTCAAATTCATTCTTAAAACAGTTTTGCTGTTACTACATACAATGTTCTCTTGGTTTTGTTCATTCCACTCTTCATTATTTCATGGAAGACTTTCCATATTTTTCTTTCTAAAGTCATTGAACTTATAATTTCTTGTAGCACAGTTGTATTTCACCAAAATCATATACCACATATCCACAATTTGTTCAGACATTCCCCATGTAATGAGAATCTTTGTAATTTCCAGTTCTTTGCTAGCACAAATATAAATATGAATATTTTAGAACATATAGTTTGTTTCACTTTTCCCCTAATTATCTTCAGATACGAAGTAGTGGCATTACTGGGTCAATGTGTATAGGGGGCTTAATAACAATTTGGGAATAATTTCAAATTGTTCTCCAAAATGGTTGGATCAGTTCACAATTCCATCAGCAATGACTTAGTGTCCTGATTTTTTCCACATTCCTCCCAACATTTGTCACTTTCTCCTTCTATCATTTTAGCCAATCTGTTAGTTGTACAATAAGACTGTCTCAAGGTTGTTTTAATTTGCATTTCCCTAATTAATAATGATTTAGAGTATTTTTATATGACTATAAATTTTTTTTATTTCTTCACTGGAATACTGCCTGTTCATATCCTTTGACCATTTATCAATTGGAGAATGACTTGTATTCTTATAAATTAGACAAAATTCTTTATAAGTTTTAGATATGGACCTTTATGTGATAAACTGTCTATCATTTTTGCCCCAAATTTTCTGCTTTCTTTCTGATCTTGGCTGTATTTGTTTTATTTGTACAAAACCTTTTTAATTTCATGTAGTCAAAATTTTCCATTTTACCCCTAACTTTGCTTTCTATCTCTTATGTATTCATAATTTGTTTACCCACCCATAAGTCTGCTAAATGACACGTTACATGTTCCAATTTTCTTGTAAAATCTCTGTATCTGGATCATGAATCCATTTTGACCTTATTTTGGTAAACAGTGTAAGATATGGGGGTCCATGCTTAGTTTCTACTATACCGTTTTCCAATTTTCCCAACAATTTTTTTTTTTTACGAAATAATGAATTGTTATCCCCAAATCTCAAGTCTTTGTACTTGTTAAATACAAGGAGGTTATGTTTATTTGCTGCTATAAGTTGTATGTCTATTCTATTCCATTGATCTACCTTTCTGTTTCTTGGTCAGCATCAGATAGTTTTGATAATTATTTTCTTATAATATAGTTTAATATCTGGTACTGCTTAACCTACTTACTTTACATTTTTTCATTATTTCCTGTGATATTCTTGACTTTTGGTTTTTCTAAATGAATTTTATTATTTTTCTATTTCAGTATTTTTGATATTTTAATTAGGATGGTGTTGAATATATACTTTAATTTGAGTAATATTGTAATTTTTAGTATATTGATTGGGAGACAGTTCAAACACTACCTCAATTCAGGAGGCCTTTTCTGACCTCCCTTAGCTGCTATTATTATGTTCTCTAAGGTTACTTTACATCTACTCAGTGTTTATATTATATATTCAGACATATATCTTGTCTTTCCAATTAGAACTAGACCATTTTAACTTTTTCTCTCTTCTCCACCCCTTACTAGAGTTTCTGGCACATAGTAAATACTTAATACATACATGTTGGTATATTCCATTGCAGAAAACTTGAGATAGCTCATTAGGTAAATTCCATGGGGCAGATTAGTGAGAGAATATGAACTTGTTTAATGAAATGGATGGGGAAACATGGTTGGACTTTGATCTTCCATGTTGGGTGGAATACTTATATTGATAAGATCATTGATTCATTGGAGTTTGGCAATAAGTTACTTTTGAGTAAAATAAATTCTAGACAGGGAAGAAGAGAATAAATATAAGTAATACAAAATTAGAGAATAAGATAAATGAGGAACTGGTCAAAGAACCTCAAGCCATCCTCAATGAACTTGTCATCAAGCTCATACAAACTACTTCCTATAGTTTTGAAGGATTTGACAGGTAGTTATTGAACCACTGTCTGTGACCTTTGGAAGACTAGGGAAACAGGAGCAGTTCCACAGGACTAGAGGTCACAAATGTCATTTAAATTTTTGATAAAGGGAAAAGAGTGGAGTATTCAAAGTGTAAGTTGCTAAGCTAGACTTTGATAACATGAAAAAGTTTAAGATATTTAGAAAGGAAAGCAATTTTTCTAAAAGCCAAACAAAAGAAAATAAACAAACACAATAATGCAAAATCCAGCCTGGTTTCACCAAGAATAGATCATGCTAGACTAACCTAACTTTATTTTTTGGTACAGTAACTCTACTGGAAGTAAGTTGTACAAATTACTTATTATAACCTTGCTTGCCAACACCAAGGCCATATAGATTACCCAGAAGCTTCCTTTAATTACCCTAGAAAAAGGAGATCGGTGCATTGGTGCATTGTATGACATTTCTGGAACTACACTCAAATCACTGCCACCCTTCTAAAAATAAATGAGTACAAGTACATATATTTTTTAAAAATCAATTTCATAAATACTGCATGGGATAGGTGTCACTGGACAACAAATAAATTCTTCCTATGAAATTGAGCTAACAATTTTAGTATACTGGAAACTTAAAATGATCAACAACAATAAAAATATTCTAGTGCTATCTTAGGGCATTCAGATAATCATAGAATTCAGAATGAGGAAGATGATAGTCCCTTATATAAACTAGCACTCCAGTGTATATGAGAGCTATAGTCTCATATAACCAACACAGTTTTGGACTTTTCCAACTGGAAATTCTGTAGCATCTCAAATGCAACATATCTAAACAAAACTCGTTATCTTTCCCCTGAAACCCATCACATTTCTGAACTTTTTTCTTTTTTTAAAATTAACTTTTATTTATTTTTTGGTTTATATCATTGATTTCCATAAGATTTTGAGTCACAAATTTTCTCCCCGTCTTTCCCCTACCCACTCCCCCCAAACAGCAATCCCACTGTATACCCCCTCCCCCAAACTGCTCTCTCCTATATCCTCCCCCATCACCCCTCTGACTTTCTGGAAGAGCAAGATGGATCTAACTATCCCAGTGCCTGTATACCTAACTTCCCAGTTTTATGTAAATAATAATAATTACATATATATATGTATGTATATATATATATATATATATACATATATATATTTAACATATGATTTTAGAACTTTAAATTCTAGATTCTTCCCCTTCCTCCCTTGTCATTCACCCCCACTGGAAAGACAAGCAATTCAATACAGGCTGTACATGTGTAGTTACGCAGAACATCTCCACAATGGATGTATTGTTTAACACTTACGATATTTCCCTCCTTTCTATCCCGTCCTCCCCTTGTTCTATTCTCTGCTTTGTCCTTGTCCCTTTACAGAAGTGTGTGCTTCTAACAACCCTCCCCTCAATGTGCCCTTTCCTCCATCATCCCCTATCTCATCCCCTTCCCCTCTACTCTCCTTCAGGACAAGATACCCATTTTAGAGTGTATGTCATTCCCTCCTTAAGCCAAATTCAGTGACAGTAAGTTTGACTCATTCCCTTTTTGCCTTCCTGTTATTCCCTTCCATTGTAACAATTATCCCTTGCCTCTTCTATATGAAATAATTGACCTCATTCTGTCTCTCCCTATCTCCTCTCATTCTATTCCTCTCCCACCTCTTAATTTCACCTATTAAAATATCATACCTTCCTATTCAATTGATCCTGTACCCTCTGTCTATGTACACATATATAAACACACTTCCATATGTATTCATATGCATATATACCCTTCGGTATAGACATATGTATATGTATACATATATATACATTTATATTCCCTTCACCTATCCTCATACTGAAAAAAGTTTCATAAGTTAAAATTCTCATTTTTTCATGTTGGCATGTAAATAGTTCAACTTTGATAAGTTCCTTATGATTTCTTTTCCACATTTACCTTCTTATGCTTCTTGTGTTTGAGTGTCAAATTTTCTGTTCAGTTCTGGTTTTTTTCCTCAAGAATGCTTGAAAGTCCTCCACCTCATTGAATGACCATATTTTCCCCTGAAACATTATACTCAGCCCTTTGGTCCCTTAATGTAGAAACTGCTAGATGCTATATTATCCTGATTGTGTTTCCACAGTATT
>JAQQSU010009167.1:0-12763 GCA_028627135.1 Pseudochirops cupreus
TAAATGAGACAATGCTTGTAAAGTACTATATAAATGTCTAATATACTAAGCATATAGCTGACATAGTGGATAGTGAATTACTCAGGCAGTCCTGAGTTTGGATTCTGCTTCAGATAATTGCTAGCTTTGATCTTGAGCAAGTTACAGTCTCAATTCTCTCATCTGAAAATGGGGATAATAGTAGTATTTAACTTACAGGGTTATAGTAAGGAATAAAATTATATATAAGATTTTAAAACTTAAAATAACACTAAGACTTTTGGGTTACCTTGAATATGTGAAGTGCTTTGTAAACCTGAAACAACCATAGAAATGCTAGCAATATTATTAGTACTACATTTACCTCTTTCCATCAGTAAGCACTTACTATGTGCCAGGTGTTATGTTGTGTTGGGGATAAAAATAAAGGCAAAACAAACACGTAATCAAAAAAAACCAAAAATATGTCCCTGCCCTTAAGAAGAAGACAGCTTATGGAAGAGATAACACATAAGTCAATAGGCACATACATAATAGATACAGAGTAGGAGGGAGTAAACTTAGAGAAGAAGGATCAAGGAGCTGGGAAGTGGTGCAAGATAGATTTGGAAAGGACTCCTACAGAAGGTGTCCTTTGAGCTGAGTCTTTAAGGCATTCAGGGAAACAGAGTCAAAGGTGAGGAAAGAGAGTATCCCAGTCATGGAGAACAACAACTGCAAGAGCAGGAAAAGGGAGAGAGTCTCATTTGTGAGGAAGGGTAAGTAGACAGCTATTAGTGATCACAGAGTGCATGGTGGGGAGTGTAATGGCAAGCAAGGAAGTAATTAAGACCTGGTTTCAATTCACAACTGTATCAAGTATTAAGATCCAGAACTTGTGAATCCCATAACTTGTGAAACCAACAACTTGTGAACCCATGTTGCTGATGCAACAGGAATAGGAGGAGCTAATGGCCATATATAAGGAGAGGCCCAAGCTGGAGAGAGCAGAATTGAGAGCAGAACTTGTGGTGGCAGAACCGAGAGCTGAGTAGAACTGGGAATGGAGCTCTTGTGGTGGAGGAGAAAACTTGTGGTATCCCAGCACTCTGTCTTTTCTGTCTGTGTTGATGTTTGTTTGTGATACAGAAGCCCTGGCACCTTACTGGAGGCCCTCAAAGAGGATTTTCTGGTTGTCTTTTCACAGAAGTCCTGGAGGAGGGATTCAGAGATCCTGGGACTGTACTGATGATTTCTGTTGAGTTCTCGGACCTTGTTGATGGGTCTGTGTTGATTTCTATGTTGATTTGTGTTGACCTCTTGGACTTTCTTTGTGTATCTCTGTTGATTTCGCAGGCAGATAGTGAATTTATGATGGTGCTGGCAATGTGTATGGATATTACTGTGGCTCTGTGGAACTGGACAAGGAACTAGATAAAGAATTGGACAAGGAACTGGGAGCTGCCTGTCTCTGAACCCAGGTGAAAGTTGCATGGATTCAGATAGGAGCTGGGACCATGGAAGAGCTACCATGGAAGCTGAGAACCAGTATTGAGTCAAGATGAAAAGATCTCTTCTTGGGTACCTGATGCTGACTGAGAAGATTATGATTTGCTATGACCTAGGGCTGAAGAACTTTGACCTTTGTACTTTGTCTCCATTAAGGAGGCAAGCCTCCTTAAGGATGATTGAATTAAGGACTTACTAAATGATTGATTTACCAAATGAATGTACTTTGTTTAAAACTATGTGACCACTTTGGTGAAAACTATGTGGTCATTTTAGTGATAAGTTGTTACGTCATTAACACTGTGAATGCTAAACTTTGATTTCTGTGAATGTTTTGTCTTAGTTTTTTACTAAATAAATGGAGAGTTCACTATACTGTGTAATCAGAACCTTGAAGCTGTTCACAGCAGCAGTCCTCTGGAAAGCTGCTCATGCTTGGCTTTACAGGAAGTAAAGTGTGAGAAGACTGGAAAGGTAGGATGAGGCCAGGTTGTGAAGGACTTTAAATGAACAACAAAAAATAACTTTACATTTAATACTGAATTAATTTGGATAAATAGCCCTGCAGTGTATTGAAGAGAAAAGCAACATGTTTAACTCTGCACTTTAGGAAAGTATCTTTGGCGGCTGTATGGAGAATGCATTAGAATGGGACAAGCCTTGATGCAAGGAGACCAATTAAAAAGTTACTGCAATAGTCCTAAAAGGTATTGAGAGTCTACACTAAGATGGGGGTAATGTGAGTAGAGAGATAAGAACGTATAGGAGAGATGTTGGGACCACAGAAACAATATAATTCAGTAATTTGGCAACTGGTTGGATAAATGGGACATGAGATATAGAAAAATAAGGAGTAGAGGATGATGCCAAGGTTGTAAATCTGGGGTATACTGGGAGTTTGGTGGTAACGGTATCATTAATAGTTGAATTCCAGACGGGGAAAGGTTCAGGGGAGGGGAGGAAGGTAAGTGAGTGGGTATATTCAATGATGGAAACATGGTGAGTGTTCTACCATTGAGACAAATGATATGTTGATAGAAGTCTTTGATATACGGCAGAAGTATGTTGATATTTAAAAACAACAATCAACCATTATTTTTGTATAGTAGAAAGGGCCCTGTATATGGAGTTACAACATCTTTGTTTAAAATTTGTCTCTGGTATTTATTAGCTGTAAACTTAGGTAATGGCCTCCTAACCTGTTTGTACAATAAAGAATTATGAATGACATAGCTATTCTCAGCAATATATTTATGAAAGATGATCCCAAAGGACTCATGAAGAACATGCCATCCACCTCCAGAACAAAAACTGATGTCTGAATACAGACTAAAGTATAATATTTTACACTTACTTTTTTTGTTTCTCTTATTGTATGAAATGAATAATGTAGAAATGTTTTATGTCTTCCATGATTGCACATGTATACCCTATATCAAATGGCTTACCATCTCAGGGAAGGGGGAGAAGAAGGAGAGAGGAATAGGATTTGGAATGCAAAACTTAAAAAAAAAAACAAAAAATTTTAAAATTGTTTCTAACATGTAATTGGGAAAAATAAAATATTATAAAAAGAAGAGGTTCAGTAGATGTTGCATAATATGCCTTTCACACTAAAATCCTATAATGTCAAGAAACTAATCCAATGGAAGATAAACCAATCCATCTAACTGGTTGGCATCCATCACAGCTAAGTGAATTGTACATTTTTCCATTAGTTTATGTGGTTCGGTGTAACTTTTTATTGATTATAGCAGGATGGTCCTCTTTTTAAAAATTATTTAAATTATACCTTATAGATGATAGCAATATAATTTTAGGAAAATTTCAGGAGCTGAGTGATAAACAGTTCATCAAACATGAATTCACCCCGAGATACAAATTGCTTTTCAGTCTGAGAAAGATTCTTAGAGGAAAGACATGAATACATTTACATTCTATACAACACAATTTCAGTCAATCCTTCAGCAAGCATATATAGAGCACCTACTATTTGTATGGCACAACTTTAGGCACTGAGGATAAAAGGACACAAACATTCTCTCTCTTCATGGAATTTACATTCTATCAAAGAAAACAATATATTCATATAGAAACATAGACAAAATAGATGTGAATTAATTTATAGGGGGAAGGAACTAATATATAGCAAGATATAGAAAGGCTTCTGTAGCACCAAGCAATCTAGCATATCCAGGATACCTGCTAGCACAGGTTCTTTGATCTGCTTTTCTAAAGGAAAGTAACTCAAAAAGGGGTTAACAATCTTACTTTAATGAAACATGTATCATTTACCTAGTTCCAGGGGGAAGTCAGCACCCTAAACTTCAGAAAATACAAACAGAAGTTACAAGCAGAGAAAAAAATACAGAGAAACAGACCAACAGACATGGCTTTCAGCTGTCTGACCATTACATCCATACCTAGTTAGGTACCAAAGAGAGAAGTACCAGCATCTGGATTTTCATAGTCGGGGAACTCAATGGCTGCCCAGAGTCTCATCTGGACAAATCACACAACTCATCCCATAAGTGATCCCCAAAGCAAAACCTCACATCAGGGTATATATAGCCTTCTCCAGAGTCAGAGAACATCACAACCCTCATTACCCATTGCCCAGTCACAAAGTAACAAGGTGTGAGCATTCCTGAAAAACAAGCCTCCTACCATAGGCTCCATGTAACCACAGTCAGCCTATTAGGAGACAGAGTATATTTTCAAAACAGGGAAGATCCTCAAATTCACTTAAGCCTATCAAGGGGCAGGGAAGATATTCAAATTCCTATTACCAGTACAGTTTCATGTTGAAGGTAGAGTTTGAACTGAGTTTGTTGAAAGGAAAAGGGGATTCAGGGATTTTGAAGTGAAAAGCGAATGAATTCTAGTTTAAGGGGACAAGCCAGTGAAAAGACATTAAGATGGAATATTGCATGTGAGAAATATCAATAAGATAAGTTTAGTTGGACCACAGAGTATTAGAAATGGAGTAATGTAAAACAAGATTAGAAAGGTACTACTTTTGTAGAGTCCTCTAGTGTTTTAATGTGCATGTAGGTCTTCTTTCCCCTTAACATAATTATAAATGCCTTGATAGTGGAGACTGATCTCTATTTCTTTTGTCTTGTATCTCTTTATCCTTCAAGGTTTGAGTGCATAGTAGGTGTTCTTAATATTTTAAAATTGCCAAAAAATAATGCAAAAGAAGTATGAAATAGCTAAATTATTTATTGAAACCATCACATTTCTCACCACAAGCAGAGAAATTAAGGCTCAGTTTTCTCGTCCTCTACATGTCTTAAGAGATTCACGTTGCAGAATAATGCTGAATATTCTACTCAATAAAGATTTATATGCAAGACATTGTACTAGTTTCTTTGAAGAATACAACAAGGAGCAAAGCACAGTTCAGGGATACCAATTTATGTATTTGACCTTGACCTCGCCTGATGTTCAAATTTGCTTTTTAACTATATCTTGGACATATCATCTTAGATATTCATCAGCATCTCAAATGACATGGATAAGGCCTAAATCCCTTATTTTCCTCTCCTTCTCCAAAGAAAACAAAAAAACCGGCTCTTCCTGTAAAATACAGTTCTATTTATGGCACTGGCATTTTCCCAGATGTCCATGTGTAAATCTTCAGTGTCATCTTTGATTCCTCACTCTTCCCTCATCTTCTTCATTTTATTAGTTGCTAAACTCTGTAATTTCTAATTCCACCTGTCCCTCACATATGATTTCTTTCCATACCAATTACTACGATCTGACTCAAGACCATTTTACTATTCATTGTACTATTTATTACACACCATTCTATCAGATTTCCCCATCTTACTCCACCCAGTCCCGCTCTTACCTTTGCCAGAATAAGTAGCTATATGCACAAAATTGATCAGAATGTCTATTGAACAGATAATTTCATGGAGTCTGGGACATATGAAAAATAGATGAGTTGGACAAAAAATTACACAGAAGGAGTAGAAAAATAGCCTGTATTGTCATAAGGAAACTAAAAGATACTTTTAATGACCTTAAACTCTTTCTAGAAAAAAAAATACAACTTTCTAATCTTTCTCTCAGTTTTGTCATCTAGTTTCAAAACATGGGACACAACAGTCTTCAATGGAAAATTGATATCATACAGAAGAGTGGTACATAGTAGGGTATAAACATGCCATAAAATATAGCCATGAGAAATATGCTCATCAGCAAAATATATGATAACAAGAGAAGATTAATTTGTTATATGGTGAAAGTTAGGGTGATGAGTAGATAGCCCAGCTTCTCTACTTTTACCATCTTGATGTTAGGAGAAAGTGGAGAAAGCTTGAAGCTCTTTAGGTCAACCCTCTGCAATGACAATATGGGAAGGCATGGAAGAAAATTGTTTAGAGTGGGCAGGCATGTTAGATTATAATCTATGTTATACAGATTACAGGTTGTAATATGTATTTTTTGAAGGAATAGCCACATCTTGATCATCCTAGATGCATTTCAATTGAGCATCATAGCCAAAGTTAGAATTATGACTAGTTTTTCAAAACAGCATGCCTGATGGAAGCAGGAACTTAATCCATACACACCCATCTAAATTTCAGTGAACAATATCTATAGTGACCAGCCTGATTACCTGAGGTAATTGAATTCTAACATTTCACAACTGAGAACGCTTAACAGTCACCTATAGAATCACTTTGAACCCAAGCTATGGGACTCAACCAACCTCTAGACAGAGATTTTTGCTCTGTCACTTACATCCTATGTGAGCCCAAGCTTCACTTTCATCCTCTTTAAAATGAAAGTTTTGGATAGGATGATCTTTTAGAACTCTTCTTGTCCTAAATTTATGATACCAAGAAATATTTAGATGAATAGGCCATGAGCATAGATGACAACATTAAGTCATACTTACTACTGGTCTCCCTCTATTCCTGGATCTCTGTATTGCCTCCTCATGACTAAGGTCCTGTCTTGCCACTTTGTCCTGTGTACTTGTTCCTTTGTAGCTAAAGGCCAGTCTTTATCATATCAGTCTATTCCAGGAACTCAAACTCTGCCTTCAAAATAACAACCCTTCCTGATTCAAGTTCTGTTTTCTGCCATCACACTTTACTGATGTTCCATTCAACTGCTTACTTCTTAGTCCTGTGACCTCTGTGGATTTCCTGACTGTCATCAAATGGGTCTATCTAATCTTCAGGGCTATCTCACCACTTAGCCACAGCACCAATATTTTTGTATAGCAACAGAAATAGCACCAAACTGGATCATAAACTATTTTTAAAAAATCTAAATCATGGAAATTTCCATCCTAATTTTGTATACTTGAGTATTTAATATGATCCAGATAATGTTCTAGTAAACAGTTTCATATTTGAGGGTTTATTCAAACTGAGCTTTGGAGACTTACTTGGTTTTGGAATTCATTTACCTTGTGGCTCAATTGTCCCTATTATTTTCTAGTTCTCAGAAGGTACCTAAAGCTGAGATCCATGCATAAATAACTGGCTACCTGATTCAGAGGTTTCTCTATGAAATGTTCTCTGTATTTACTTTGGGTTATGTTTCTAGAACATCATAAAAACTAGTTGAAAAGTGAAAATTGAGTTAATCAGCTTGATAACTTCCCCCCCCCCCGTGTGTGTGTGTGTGTGTGTGTGTGTGTGTGTGAAGAATCAGATCCCAGAGAAGTTAAATGAGTTACCCAAAGCAATATACAAGTGGTAAATGGCAAAGTCAGAATTGAACTATGAAAATAATCTCCTACCTGGTTTTCCTGACTCCTTTTTCTTCCCATCCCAATCCATTTTGCACTCCACTGCCAGATAAACAGTTCTATAATGTCTTCCCAACTCTTAGGTAAGCTCTGAGGGCAAAGACTTTGTCTTTAATCCTTTTTTGTGTCTCTTGGCCATAAACCATGCTTTAATATAGAGGACAATGCATACAAATTGTTATGTATGTTTAAAGGCTCTGTTAAAATGAAAATGTCTAGCATTCAAATAATGAGAGCAAAGAAACGATATTATTTGCATAATCACCTTGTCTGAAGTAAATGGAGAGAATGACACTAGCAATAATGTGCAAAAATTCCTCAAAATGTGTAGTCAGGAAACTTGATGTGCCTTTCCACGGTCTACATTATTCATTTTGTGATCTCATTCTCCATAAATACTTAGTTTAGTTTTAAGCAGAATCTGTACTGTGCTACAGTCTTCAGTTGCTAAAGATCAAACACAGTCAACATCACATTCTGCAATAGCATCTCTTTGCATTTTGTTATTTGGTAAAATGTAAGCTCTCTGAGGGAAGGTAATGTTGACTTTTCTTTGTAACCCCAGTAAACAGTGGTACAATGCTTTATACACATAACAGATAGTGAATGACGGCTTTTTGACTGACTGACTTAATGAAAGAAGGAATCCCTCTTCTTCAGGCCCATTCATAACTTCTTTCATCCATAGTACACAAGTATACAAAATTTGTGCATATATTTATATAGTACAAATCATTAGAATATGGTGAATTCATGAAGGTAACAAAAATACTGTGAAATCAAATGAAAATGATTACTTCTATTTATGCCCAGCTTTGTACACAGAGAGCTTATTCATGTATTCCATTTAGATAACAATGTTCCAATAAAGAACTTTCTAATGTTTTAATCATGAGAACATCAAGATGCCTCAAGTTTAAGGTTAACATCTACCTCGGAGACATAGAAAAACTTCCTGGAGGAGGTGGTAGAATGAGTAGAAAGTCAACAAATAGCAATTAGAGTTGAAAGATGGGGAGGAGTTTCCAGGGGCAGAGAGAAGGAGTTGGAAATATCTCCATCAATCTTAATTTATATCTATAAATTTAGTACCTACTATACGCTATGCACTGTGCTAATCATTGGGGATGAAAAAAGAAACAAAAAACATTCCTTGCCTTCAAGGAGCTTACAGTCTAATAAAGGAGACAACATACAAGCAAATATATACAAAACAAGTCATATACAGAGTAAACAGGAAATAATTAATAGGGAAAAGGCACTGGAATTGAGAGAAATTAGGGCGAGCTTCCTTTAGAAGTTTGGATTTTAACTGTTACTTAAAGCACTGGTTCCCAGCCTTCCTAATGCCGTGACCCTTTAATACAGTTCCTCATGTTGTGGTGACCCCTAACCAAAAATTTATTTTCATTGCTACTTCATAACTGTAATTTTGCTACTGTTATGAATCTTAATATAAATATCTGATATGCAGGATGTATTTTCATTGTTACAAATTGAATATAACCCACAGGTTGAGAACCACTGACTTAAAGGAAGTCAGGGAGGTCAGTAATTGGAGAGGAGGAATAGTGTTATAGGTATGGAGGACAGCTGGAGAAAATTCCCAAAGCCAAGAGATGGAGTGTCTCATTTGTGGAATACCGAGGATTTGGGTCACAAAATCATAGTACAAAGAATATGTGTTGGTGAGTAAGTTGTAAGAAGACTGGAAAGGTGGGGTGGGGGGAGGTACATTGTGAAAGCCTTTGAATTTTGTATTTGCTCTGGGAGGCAATAAGAAGCCTTTGGAGTGTGTGTGTGTGTGTGTGTGTGTGTGTGCATGTGTGGAGGGAAGGGACTGATGTTATAGGATATGTGTTTAAGAAAAATTACTTTAGTGACTGAAGGAAGAATGGATTGGAGTGGAGTGAACTTGAGGCAGGATCACTCACCAGCAAGCTATTACAGTAATCAACAGAATGAGCACTTGAACTAGAATGGTGGTGGTGTCAGAGGGGAGAAGGGGTCATATCTGAGAGATATTGCAAAGGTGAAATCAGCAGGCCTTGGCAACAAATTGGATATGGGTAGTAAGAAAGAGTGAGGAATCCAGAAAAACACCTAGGTTGTGAACCTGAGGGACTGGGAGGATGGCATTGCCCTTTACAATAGGGAAGCTGGGTGAGAGCTTAGGGGGAAAGATAAATGACTTCTTTTTGGACATGTTTAGTTTAACATGCCCATTGGATGTCCAATTGGAGATGTCTAAAAGGGAGTTGCAGATGTGAGTTTGGAAATCAGCAGGAAGATTTCTGGGGATCAGGGAGGTAGGATGGATAGATAGATTTGAGAATCATCAATGTAGAAATGGTAATTAAATCCATAGGAGCTAATGAGCTCAACCATAGAAATTTACATTTACACTGAACAATATTGTTTCAGTGTCTGAGTTCTTAGATTGTACAGTTTCATCTTGTGTGCTAACCTTGATACCGTTATGATTACTACTTTTGTGTTCAGTTTTATCATTATTTTTTTAAAGATTTGCAAAACCTTTGTGAAATTAAAGTATTACTTTCACATTTATTACTTTTGTTTTATTATTTATCATAATTTATATTTATTTTATTATTACATTTATTTAAAATAGAAATTTTATATCTCCCCCTCAAAAAGATAAGAGGGTCCAGGACCTTTCAGGTGGGCATGGGGGGTTCTAATGGCAAGCACAGAAGTAGTTCACACCTTGTTTCAGCTAATGAATTAACATTTTGTTTCAGTTCAAATTTCTTTTGAGCCCTGTATCAAGTCTGTTAAGTAACAGAACGTGTAAACCCCACAACATGTGAACCCTAGAACTCATGAACTCCTGCAACAGGAAGGGGAGGAGCTAATGGCCATATATAATGGGAGGCCAAGGCTAGAGATAGCAGAACTGAGAAGAGGATTCTTGTGGTGGCAGAGTAAAGAAGGAGAAAACTTGTTTCCAGGCACTCTGTTTGTCTGCTCTCTCTGTTTTGATGTTTGTTTGTGATACTTTGTACAGAAGCCCTGGGACCTTACTGAATGCCCTGAAAGAGGATTTTCTGGTTCTATGTTTACAGAAGGCCTGGAGGAGGGTTTTGGAGGTCCTGGAACTTTACTGATAATTTGTGCTGACCTCTTGGACCTTGTTTGTGGGTCTCTGTTGATTTCTATTTTGATGATTTGTGTTGAATTCTCAGACCTTGTTGGTGGGTCTGAGTTGATTTCATAGGCAGATAGTGAATTGATGATGGTGCCAGCAATGTGTATAAATATTATTGTGACTCTGTCAAGCTTTGCCTTCCCAGAAACAGGAACTCTGAAGGACTTGAAGTAGACTGGACACTGTGAACTTAAACATGGAATAGAAACTGGATGAAGAACAGGAAAAGGAGCTGGACAAGGAACTAGGAGCTGCCTGCCTTTGAATCCAGGTGACAGTTGGATGGACCACCAAATAGGAACCATGGAAGCTGAGAGCCAGCCTCAAGTCAAACTGAAAGAAGACTTTACTTGGATACTGTGTACTGACTGAGAAGATTATGATTCGCTATGACCTAGGGGTGGAGATATTTGACTTTTGTACCTTATGATTGAATTAAGGATTTTGTGATTGATTAAATGAGTGTATTTTGTTTAAAACTATGTGACCACTTTGGTGAAAACTATGGGGCCATTTTAGGGATAAGTTGTTGAGTTGTGACATGGTGAATGCTACATTTTGATTTTCTGTGATAAGTTGTAACATTGTGAATGCTGTATTTTGATTTTCTATGAATGTTTTGCTCTAATTTGTTATTGAATAAATAGAGAGTTCACTATATTATGTAATCAGCACCTGGAAACCTGTTCACAGCAGTAGTCCTCTGGAGAGCTGGTCACGTAGCTTTACAGGGGCAAAGAATATATAAGACAAGTAAGGGTAACTACTGAGAAGGGCTCTGTTGGTGAGTGTGGGAAAGAGGAATGTGGAGTTATCAGGCAGGAAAGTAAGGCTGAGGTGCTGTACCCAGCCCTGCTTTGTGCTCCAGACCAACCCTTAAAGTCAATATTTATTCTGAAAAGCATTTGGAGGATGGCAAGCTATCCAACTAATCTAAACCTCTGTATATGTTAATTGGAAATGTTAAGGATATTTACAATTGGTGGCAGAGCCAAGATGATGGCGTAGAAGCAGGAAAACTCCATAGCTCCCCCCATAACCACCTCAAATAGCTATAAAATATGACTCTAGCCCAATTTTAGAGCTCCAGAACGCACAAAAGTACAGAAAAATAAAGCTCCCACTAAAGGCAGCCTGGCAGGCAGAACAGAAAGGGCTCAACACATTGTACTGGGAGCCAAAACCAGGCTGGCCTGAAGCTGTGGCTTGGCCCTGGAGTGGCCAGGACAAGCCAGGGCTGGAGCTTTCAGGAGAGTGGATCACTGGCAGCTCTGGTGGTTTCCAGAATTATCAACCCATAAGAAAAAAGGACTAAGTGAAAGGTTAGTGGAACTGTACTAAATTTGGGGGAGAAAAGGAAGTCTGGCCATTTGCCTCCAGGGCAAGAAAGCAACAGAAGCAGCGGCAGCCGCCTCCACGTGACTGCTTCAGAGCTCTTGGCCTGTAGATTGCAGGGGTGCCAAGCAATCATTCAGAGGCTAAGTGCTCTTTCCTTAAGCTGCCTTGATCAGGATCATGGTCTTGGGTGGTGGTCTTGAGGTGCATTTTAAGTGAGCCAAAGCAGATGGAGGCTGCAGTGGCCTCCTAAGAGCTCTGGCAGCTGTGAAAACCCCAGCAATTTTGGAAAAAGCTCTCTGCTCTGGAAGTAGAGTTTCACAGAGATAAAAAGTCAAGTAATTTACTGGCAACATTTACTGGCAACAGCAATCCAAATTTAGATTCCTTTTTTGGGGACAAAAAGGATCAAAGCATGGAATGGGAGGAAGACAACAGAGTTAGAACTCCTGCACCAAAAGCTTCCAAGAAAAATGGAAACTGATTACAAGCCATAGAGGAGCTTAAGAAGGATTTTGAAAACAAAATAAGAGAAGTGGAGGAAAAAATTGGAAGATAAAGGAGAATGATGCAAGAAAATAATGAAAAGAGAGTCAACAACCTCACTGAAGAAAACAACACCTTTAAAAATAGACTAACTCAAGTGGCAAAAGAGGCCCAAAAAGCCAATGAGGAAAAGAATGCTTTAAAAAGTTAAATTTTCCATTTGGAAAAAGAATCTCAAAAGTTTGCTGAAGAGAATAATTCCTTCAGAATTAGAGTGGAACAAATGGAAGCAAATGACTTTATGAGAAATCAAGATACTATTAAACAGATCCAAACAAATGGAAAAATAGAAGGCAATGTGAAATATCTCCTTGAAAAAACCACTTACCTGGACAATAGATCCAGGAGAGAAAATTTAAAAATTATTGGACTACCTGAAAGTCATGATCAGAAAAAGAACCTAGAAATCATCCTTCAAGAAATTCTCAAGGAAAATTGCACAGATATTTTAGAACCAGAGGGCAAAA
>JAQQSU010009168.1:0-12763 GCA_028627135.1 Pseudochirops cupreus
GTCATGCTTCTTCAGTCCTCCAATGCTTCAGCTGTCTCTAGGACCCAGAAGGAATATCGGCCTTCCAGGCAAGCCCTCCTCAGCCTTCCAGGCGGCCTTCACCAGATTCTGGTCTCAGGAAAACTTCCATCTCAGTTCTCAGTCAGTTCTCAGCTTCCAGATGATGGGAAAGAATCTCAATCTCTCTCTCAATCTCTCTCCTTCTCTCTCCCTCTCTCTCCCCCTCTCTCTCCCTCCCAATCTCTCTCTCTCTCTGTCTCTCTGTCTCTCTCTCTCTGTCTCTCTCTCTCTCTCTCTCTCCCTCTCTCTCTCCGCCAGCTTCAATCTCCACAATTCTTCCTTCAGAAGGAGCAACTGGAATTCTTGCTCATATACACACCTCAGCCAATCCCCTTCTTCCACACCAACAGGGGAGTTCATGCCTTCTCAACAGTGGGACAGAGTTTGCACCTTCCACACTTAACCCCAAGGTACTAAGTGCTAAGTATCTGCTAAACTGATTACTATTACACCCTCTGATTTCTGAGGATGTAGAGAGGCTCCCAGACCCTCCATTAAAACACACACACTTCAAGCAATCTCTTCATTTCCAACATTGTTGCGCTCCTCTGGACTTAGGACTTCATCATGCCCCCAACCTGGGTGCTCTCTCCCTATTTCTTTTCTATTTCTTTTTATGCGTTATTTTCCCTCTTTAGATTCTGAGTCCCTTGAGGGCTTGGCATTATCTTTTGCCTTCCCTTGTATCCCCTGAGATTCAATACACTGTGCCTTCGATTTGTAGGGATTTTATAGATATTAATTACTGACTACCTGACTGCACTTTTTATACTCCTCCAGTAGAATGTAAGCTTTCTGAGGGTAAGGGTTGATTTAGTTTTTGTCTTTATATTTCCTGGTGCCTATTAAGCAAGGGCAAAATCCTTCATCTGTCACCAGGCTACCTGAATCAATCAACAATTAGCAAGCAGTTATTTGTCCTTACTCTGTGCCAAGAACTTTGCTAGTTGGCTGTAATCCAAAGACAAAAGTGTAAAGGTTTCTAACCTCAGACAGATTACTTTCTATTGGGAGAGACAAAGTGGATATGTGTAGATTTATTTTAAGAACACAAAATAAAATATGAAATAATTTTAAGGGGAAAGGTGCTAGCAACTAAGGGAGAATCAGGAAAAGATTCATGCAGAAAGTGATGCTTGGGCTGAGCCTTAAAGGAAAAATGGTGGAGGAGTTAGTGCAATTCTCATTATGGGGACTGTTAGTGAAAAAAGAGAGTTGACAGATGGAACAGAATGTTGGACACTCTCACTTGCCATTTCTCTTGACCAGCTTTCTTATTTGGGCCAGAAACTGTGCCCTGGTAGACTTACCCCTATGAGCACTGGAACTCCTGTCCTGCAGCCCCTGCTGTCATGATTAATGAGTGTCTCTAATGGAGCACTTTATTAGGCCAGCTCTAGCTTTTCTCCTTGGTCATCTTGTCAGCTGACTTGCCAGTGTGTACTTACCCTCTGCTCCCCTCTCCACATGCATTTGTTTTCCAGTTCTGGAATGGTAACCAAATCAATAATGTACTTGCAACCAGAAAGAGCATTTCACTCTCTTGCCTTACTGCTCTATTCACTATCCCAGTAGTCTTCCAAATGAAAATACCCTTCTATGGCCTCCATTCCCAACATGGGTGTCTCTTCCTGTTGGAATATAAGCTACTTGAGGGCAAGGACTGTCTTTGCACTTTCATTTATATCCCTAGTGCTCAGCAGAGTTTCTGGCCCGCCCATAGTAAGCACTTCGATGCTTTTTCATTCATTCATGTGAAAAATATTAAGAAAGGCTAGTTTTGCTGGTGTGTTAAGAATAATGTATTAAAAAGATAAAAAGGTAAAAAGTTAGGTGGGGGGTCAGATGGTGAAGAACTTTAAATGTTAAATAGAAGAGTTTACATTTGATCTCAGAAGTACTCAGGAGTCACTGGAAGTCGGGGAGTAACTTTCTGAACTGCTCTTTTGGAAAGTCTTTTTGGCAACCACACGGAGGGTGGATTGGACTGGAACGAGAGAGAGCATGGTGACTGATTCGAAGCTTATTTCAACAAATCAGGTGAAAGGTGATGAGGGACAGTGCTAGGGTGGTTTCATCCTATTGAGTGGAAGAAGAGACAGAATAGAATAGAAATAGCAAGATTTAGCAGCTGATTCTCTATGTGGGCTGAGCGAGAGTGAGGAATTGAAGATGAGCCTGTGGTTGTGACATCTGGTGACTGGTGGCTGGATGGATGGTAGTGTTATCTATAGAAACAGGGAAGTCTGTAAGAAGGGTAGGTTAAAAAATAGCAAATTCTGGTTTTGAGATCCATCCACACAGCCTGTTTGAGTTTGAGACATCTACAGAACATCATGTTCAAAATGTCTAATAGGAAGTTGTTGATGAAAGGCTAGGGCTCGGGAGTGAAGCTTGGACTAGATATACAACTCTGGAAGTCATATGTTCCTATTACTCATAGTACTCCTGTTCATGTACTCTATGCTTCAACCAACTTGGGCTATTGACTAGAAGGTATACTTTCCTAGCACCTATCATAGTACTCTGCATATAGAAAGGATTAAATAAATGTTTGTCAAATGTCCTACAAACATGAACAGTGCTTTCCCATCCGGGCACTTTCAATCATACTATTCCTAATGCCTACGATGCCTTATGTCATCTCTTATTCTCTCTCTTTACCTGATGAATATTTACCCATCTTTTAGACCTGGGATTGTCAAACTTTTTGTATGTCATGAATCCTTTTGGTAGTCTGGTGATGCCTGAGATTCCTCAGACTAATGTTTTGAAAAGTAAAAAAAAAAATGTAAAAAGAAAGAAACACATAGGATAATAAACAAAAATAATTATATTGAAATAGTTATCAAAATATTTTTTTGAAAGTTCACCAACCCCAAGTTAAGAAACCCTACTTTAAAGTTCAGTATTTAATTCAAATGCCTCTCCTCCATGAAGATTTTCCCCTTGCCTCAGACCTTATATAGAATTTTCCCCAAATTTTAAATTTACTTATTATATATTATTTAGTATGATCATTAGATAGACAGACAGACAGACAGACAGACAGACAGACAGATAGATAGATAGATAGATAGATAAATAATATTCCCTATAACAGAATGTAAATTCTGCAGTTTACTAGAGGTAGCATATTGGACCAGAGTACTATGTTGGATTTACAGTCAGGAAGACCTGGGCTCATATCCATCCTCCAGTACTTACTAGCTGTGTATCCATGGGTTAATCCCTAATCTCCAGTTTCCACATCCGTAAATTAAAACTATTAATATCTATCTCATAGGGTTGGAGGTTCAGAAGAAACAATGTAGATCAAGCTCTATATGGAACTTAAAGAACTTTATAACTGTCAGATATTATGCAAATTTGAAATTTCCCAGTTTCCTGAACACAGTAGATACTTAATAAATGTTTGTTTAATGGCTGGAAATAGTTATGGACATTGATTTAAAAAAAAGAAAGCATTTCCATTTACTTCTTGTTTATTAAATAGATAAGAAGGGCATTGATAAACTGCAGCTTACCCAGAGGTAAGGTACTAAAATGGTAAAGGAACTAGAGACCATGCCATATTGCCAATCAGCCAATAAGCATTTATTAAGTGCCTACTATGTGCCAGGCTAAATTTGGTGCTAAGTCCTGGGCATACAAAGAAAGACAAAATATAGTGCCTGGAAATTCTTCCTTTTTTCCATGCTCTCCCACTCTTCCAGGTGCCAGTTGCCCCTAGGGCTTCCAACACCCCTCCCACTCCTACTTTTCAAGCACTAAATCCCCTAGACCACACCCAATTTACAATCCCCATCTTTCCTCACCCACAGGAACATTCATCAGTAGAACCTTCTCCCACTGCCAAAGTAAGGCTTCTTTTCTTTCTCCCCACTTTTCAAACCTTTCTCTCTCCTCTTCCCTATAGGCTCTTCTCTTTCTGAGACCACTGAGGTCACCCCTCCTTCATTGCTAGCCCTTGACTTGACCTCAACAAATCACACACTTTTCTCTATGCCCTCCTTCCCTTTCCCCATTTCATGCACCTTCCCATAGTGTAACATAGTACAAAAGAAAAAGTAAACATTGATTTACTAGGGTGTTGCCAGGTTCTATGCTTAATATCCTCTGTCAGCCTCTTCAGCTTCACCTCTATTATATTTCTGCCTTCACCCCTATTTCCTTATGTACATGGTCACTCTGTTGTTCCTCCATACTAACTCGCTACATTTATTCACTCTTTGATTTCTATATTTTGAGTATTCAAGAAGCAAATCATCTCTTCAGTTCTGGTTTTCTTTCTAAAACTGTTTAAAACTTCTATTTATTATAGAATGCCTATCTTTTTTTCATATATGGTTAAGTTTGAACTTGCAAGGTAGGCTACCCTGGGCTGCATGCTAAGCTCTGTTCAGGAATTTCATGTTCTGAACACATTATTCCATTTGTATCCACAGTATCCAAACACATTATTCCATTCCCTCCCATATTTTGTGGTGAGTGTAGAATATTGCATAATTTGATTTCTTTTCCTTTGTTTCTGAAGGTCTTTCTTCTTATAGCTTATAGAACTTCTTATTTCAAAATAGCTCTCTCAGCAATTGAGAATATGAAGCAGGGACTTATTCTCACAGATTTTTGATTAAACTTTCAGGGTGAGAGAAGGAAAAACTTTGCTTCTATATGTTTGTCTTGTCATATTATCTGTGTTTTATGTCTTGGTAAATCAAACTAACTTCTCACTGTGCCCTGACCAGACAAAGGAAAAAGAGTAGAAAAAGTGAAAACTTTTTCTGAGGAACTTTCAAAGTCTTCAAAAGAATATTCTCTCTACGTATATTTCTAAGTCTAGTTAAGTTGGAGAGGCAGACAAGACACAGATAAGAAGGAAAGGAATCTTTGTTCCCAGACTGCAGGGATCTATATATATTGTAAACTAGTTAGAGTTTAAATTAGTGACTAAAATTACTCTACTGTGAATTTCCAAATTATGGCTTAAATGTTTCTATAAATACTAAAATGTTTTAATGAATTTTGAGGTACTACTCTGTAGAGTCTGTTGTAGGGAAAAATAAGAATCAAACTCTGTGAAAGTTACATGGAAATAGCACTTAGACCTTTTATTACTCTTTCCCTGGAAAGTAGCAGATTTACTGTTCTAATGTAAAGAAGGAAGGTGATTTCACTGAAAAGAAAAAAATAGTTTTGCAGTTTGCAGTTTAAATTTAAGAGCTGCCTATTATTAACTCTTTCTTGACCATGAAAAGAGAAGTTTATTTATGTCAGGGAACAACTTTAAAGTAAAAAAAATTTAATTTGGGAGACTCTTTTGTGTTGCCCCTGTATTTCTTCTGTGAATGAGATAATAGAACTTAGTTGTTTAGGTAAACTAGAAGCAAAGTTACTAAAAGGTATTAGAATAGACTGTGAATTTGTAAGTTTTTAAGCACCCTAAAAGCAAGTGTCTTATAATTATTTGGTTGTGTGTAATAAAAACTTGTGCCAAGTTGTGAAGGAAAATTCATAGGAATGAATTCAAGTTCTATATATAGTCTGGGATATGATTGGGAAATAAGGACTAGAGGAATAAAGCCAGGTGGTGTTAGAGTAATTCAAAAGGAATTGCTTTGACTCATTGGATGATTTTAAAGTAGAAGAAAGAAAAGTTACGTACGGGCAGTTGGGAGTACCACCACGAATTGTTTTTTTTCTCTTTAAACATGAGCTAACTGAAAATGATAGACCCTGACATTTGAAGTGCTGACAGTTGATGGGCCTTTGGAAAATTGAGATTTAAATGTTACCATTAGTAATTATAAATCCAGATTTGATTTGGTTGAAATTTTGTCTGAAATGAAATTATAATGTGGTCTCATTTACAGTGAGATACGTTTTCCTATCAGGATAATTGTGGTAAATCAGAACCTAATGCAAATCTGTGTGCCCTTAAAAAACTTACTTCACCTCTATTTACCCCAGTTTCCTAATCTGTAAAGGGAATAGTAATAATAGCACCCACTTCCCAGGGTTGTTGTGAGGATCACATGATTATAAAGTACTTAGCATAGTGCCTGACACATAGAAAGCATTTTGTAAATGTTAGTAAATGTGAGTACTCTTGGATACAATCAATATAGAATGCCAAAAGTGATAAAATGAATGGTTTTTAATGTAAAATAATTTGAAAATGCATTCAATTGATTGAAATACAGGTTAAAAAGTTTTATTGTTTTAAATACATGATAATGTCTGTGTTATTATTGTGTTTCTAAAATTTTTTCTTATGTTGTAAAATTTGGGAAACCATTGTATGAGAAATGTTGTTGTTAGAAAAATAACTTCTCCTTTAATCTGGATGCTGTTAGATTGTGAATTGAACTGTTAAAAGAATGTGGTAAAATGTTTGAAAACTTAAATATTTAATAGGCAGATATTTATTTTAAAATAGATAATGACAATAACAAAAACTTACTGTTGGGAGAAAAAAGCAAAGTGCTCTTCAAGTTATCCTTATCTGTGAAGTTTCTTGGGACTTTTCTACTTGGTTGAGGTCATAAGATCTTATCAGCCATACTGACAGTATGTGATAAAATTTTATAGTACTAAGTGTGAGAAGCCAGGACCAACTCCCAGCCAAAGTGGGAAAATTTATGAGTCTGCTTATAGCAAAAAGTGAGTTTTATCTGATAGATTCTTTGACTATTGCTTATGAAAATTATGAAATTGTACCTGTTAATAAAAAAGTCTGAATTGAAATTATGCCTTTGAGCCAATTTAGTAACAATAGACTTTAGATTCAAAGATTTCAATCTTGCCTTAGGGATGAATAGGCAATACAGATTGGAGGCTTAGCATAATCAGAATTTTTTGAAGGTTTGGAGTCAATTATCATGTATTCATGAAACTCCAGAATACAATTATTCTTAAATTATTAATGAAGGACAAATAAGATAGTCTTATATGTGCTCATTATTAACTGTATATATTGTACCATGAGAAGATGAATAACCTAACCCTAAGCTGTGATTAGTGAAATTTTACTATTTGAGGTAAAATGAGGTAATCTGATATTGTTCTAATTTTATATGTCAGGTATGGTTGTTTGAAGAGTCATTAAGCCAATAGTCCACCATTTAAGGAGAATGCCATGTGCTGCCAAAGGGAGTGCAATCTGGGAATTATTATAGATGACTATGTGTGTCTGGGGATAACTTTGAACAGGAAAAAGGTAGAGGCCTCTTGACTCAGTTTCCCCATCGTGCTACTTTCCTTTCTGAACAGGAAATTTTCCTCCCTTGTTAATTCTGAGCCTAGCTACAATACCCTGTGAATAATGTAGAACATTGCTGTGTGTTTGACTGTTAACTTTGACTCTTGCCTGGAATTAAACAGAGCTAAGGGAATTTATTGTGTATTAACTATACAGAAATCAAGGTCCTGTGACCTAGAGTACCAAAAGACTTGGTTCTGGTTTGTCTCTGTAACCACATGCATTGCTAAATAAATTACTGTCTTCAAGTAACTACTTGGTCTCTGTATTCCACTGTAACAGTTAGGAAGCTTTGCTTGATATCAAGCCTAAATTGACTTCTTTGCAAGTTTCACTTATTTACTCCTGTATCTGATCTTTGGGACTGAGCAGAACAAATCTAATTCTACTTTCACATGATAGCCCTTCAAATACTTGAAAACTGTTAACATTTTCCACCTGAGTCTTCTTTTGTCTTTGCTATAAACATTTCTAGTTCCTTAAATCACTCTTCATATGACATAGACTCAAAACCCTTCAAAATTCGGGTGCTCCTACTCTAGTTAGTATCCCTCTAGCTTATCAATATCATTCCCAAACTGTGGTGTCCACAATTAAATACAATATTCCAGATGTGGTCTGATTAGGGCGCAGAAGGACTACCACTTTCTTGTTTCTGGAAGTTATGCCTTTTTTATACATTTAAAGAGACAGTATTCCATAATGGATAGAAAGAAGGCCTTTTAGGCTGGAAGACCTGGCTGGGTTCAAGTTCCAATTCTGCTAAAAATTGGCTGTGTAACCCTTGGCAAGACATTTAACCTCTCAATGCTTTAGGCAACTCTCTGGGGCTCACATTTTTAGAGAAGGTGCAAATCTGCATTGGTAGAGGGAATTTCTTCATCTAGAAGTTCCCTATATTAAGGAAATTGCAGATCCTGTCCCTATCCCTACACTTCTATTAATTTATCTCAAGATCTCATTTGATTTTTGTGATATCACCCTTGTGATTTATATAGAGCTCACATTCTAATAAAACTCATGTATCTTTTTTTCAGATAAATTGAAATTTAATTATGCCCTACCCTCATCTTTTATTATGAAATTGCTTTTTTGATTTTGAATCCAAGTGTAAGACTTTACATTTATCCATTGAATTTCATTCCTCCCAATGTTCTAGCCTGTCAAAAATCTTTTGGATCTTAATTCTTGTATATACTTTGTTTAACCATCATCACCAGTTTCACCTCAACTACAAAGAGCATGATCTGAGCCAGAGTTGGCTCCAAGTATTGTTTTAACTCACTACGCAAGGTTTCTTCACCTTTGGCTTCAAAGTATGTAATCAATATGATTTCTATATGGACCATCTAGTGATGTCCACGTGTAGACCTACTTTTTGGATTGTTGAGAAAGAGTGTTTGCTATGACCAGTGAGTTATCTTGACAAAACTTTATTCGTCTCTGTGCGGCTTCATTTTATTCTCTAGGGTGAAACTTGCCTGTTGTTCCAGTTATCTTTTGATCTCCTGCTTTTGCATTCCAATACCCTATAATTAATGTGACATTTTATTTTGATGTTATTTTGAGAAAGTGTTGTAGGTCTTCATAGAATTAAGCAACTTTGGTCTCTTTAGCATCAGTGATTAGAGCATAGGCTTTTATTACTGTGATTTTGAATGTTTTGCCTTGGATTCAAACATAGCATTCTTTCAATTTTGAGATTACACCTTACTACTACTTTCCTCACCTGTGACTGTGAGGGCTACTACATTTCTTCTAAGGGATTCTTTCCCATAGTAGTGTATTAACAATCACCTGAATTAAATCCATCCATTCCTGTCCATTTAAGTTCACTGATACCCAACATGTTGATGTTTAAACTTTTCATCTCTTGTTTAACTACATTCAGCATATCTTGATTCATAGAACTTACATTCTAGTTTCCTATGCAATATTGATCTTTACAGCGTTGGACTTTCCTTTCATCATCAGCCAATTCGTCAGCTGAGCTTCCTTTTGGCTTAGGCCCAGCCTCTTCATTCTTTCTGGAGTTGTTCTCTGCTCTTGCCCAGTAGCATGTTGGACACTTTCCAACCTGAGGGGCTCATCTTCAGATGTCATATCTTTTATCATTTTAGTGCCATCTATGGGGTTTTCTTGGCAAAGATACTAAAGTGATTTGCCATGTCCTTTTCCAGTCAACATTCGAACTCAGGAAGATGAGTCATCTTGACTCCAAACCTAGCAAAAATTCAACGGAAGCTGAGGGTTCCAAGAGTCTCCAGTGAGGAAGCAGGGAGGTTAACCCTTGTAACTTGGTGTGGAGGCAGGGCATAATGTGTCATGCCTGTGGAAGAGCAATTATGTTCGTTTAGTACAGATGGGGAATGCTTGAGGAAAAGTGATGTGAATCAATCTGGAATGGCAGGTTCAAAACAGCTGAGACTATAAACTTCTTTTAACCTACTAGCAATAGGGAGTCACTAAAATTTCTTGAGCAGGGGAGTTACATGGTCAGACATTTGTTTTGAGAAACAGTTTGACATGCATGGTGGGTGGGGGACTAGAAGCTAGAAAGCCTAACTAGAAGGCTATTTCAGTAGTCCAGGTTAAGCCTCAGATATGATGGAGGCCTGAACTAGGGTAATGGCTATGCGAGTGAACCCTGACTCCTTCGCAAATTTACAGTTACATCATTCATGGAAAACTCTGAATCTGCAGTCAGAGAACCTGGGTTCAAATTCTGTTTGTGATGCTTACTACCTGAATGACCTAAGGCAAATCACAACCTCCACAAGGTTCTACTCCCTCATCTCCAAAAATGAAAGGTTTGGACTTGCTAGTGTTTGACATCATTTTAACTCCAGCTTAATGATCCTAAGTATGGCAGCACGTTAGGAACAAATGACATTCAGAGGGTTTTTGTTTCTCATTATTTGCCTTTTAATAATGATAAATAGCACCTTTGCTACAAGTTCGCTTTCTCATGTGTCATTCTATCCTCATTTCATTCATTTTGTTTTTTTTTTGTCACAAGAATTATTTCTGACAGGCTTTCAAATAATTTTAAAATACAACTATGTTTAAGGATTTTTCAAGGTGTAAGCTAGGGAAGGACTGGTAGCAGGGTGTTTTCTAAAGAAATACAGATTATTGAGAATTATGTTTTCTCTTCATTCAAGAAAATCTAAGATCTCTTTCCCTTCAGGCATAGCACAGGGCTCATTTGTTAAAGCAGGATCAGCCTGATAGGACTATATGTAGAGGCATCTGACAATTTTGCCTATTTGAATTCTAATCCTCATATGAAGGGTGGGTTTTATAAATCAAAAACAAAACTTGGCTGCATTAAAACCATTATCCATTAGGGATGATCCCCAAATCTTTCTCTAATCAAATGCAGTTTTATTAGCCAGTCTACATTTTTAATGGCTAACTCGCTCTCCTCATTATAATTCAAGGCTGTGCTGCTGCTGCTTCAGTCATTCATAAATCACTTGATATGCTCACATGCTTTATATTAGCAATCCAACCTTTAGCTAAATACTTTTGTCCAAACATCCCATTCCATTCTGATTCTGCTTTCATTTTGCACGTGTACAGGCCTATCTAACCTGAAGAATCACTAGAATAATTGGCTGCAGAAGAAAGGCTTATTTCAAACACCTGTAGTAATTAAAACCATATAGTATGTACAAAATTCCCCAACAGCAGCATTCATCATTAAAGATTTTCTTTCAGAGCTACTACAAACAAGATGATGACAAGGTAAGATAGTTAGATAGGGGTAAATAATGGGAACTTTGTCTTTTGGACATTGCAGAAAATCCTATAGCAGCCAGTCACATTGCTGATGTTGGACTGGCATGAGGGACCAGGTTGCTGAGCAATTATGAAATGATTTTTATTCATTCTTAGTCACTGTATACAGAACAACATACTAGGCATGAAAGTGATAAGATACAGTTCTGGTCTTGGCCAAGTCTACAATCTTGTAGGAGGATAAAAGGCAAACACGTATTACTTGATGACACAATGTTACAAGATAAGTGTCTTAGAGGGATACATAAGCAAAGAAACATGCTAAGTCTAAGGAAGAAGGCTATTATTGTCCAATGAGGGAAGAGAATAAGCATTTATTTAACATCTATCATGTGTAAAGCACTGTGCTAAGGTTTTTCACAATATTATCCCATTTGATCCTCACAATAGCTCTGAAAGGTAGACACTATTATTCCCATTTTATAGTTGAGCAAACTGAGGTTAACTGACTTGCCTAGAATCACAGAACTACTAAGCTTCTGAGGCTAGATTTGAACTCAGGTCTTCCTGATTCCAGGCTCAGAGCTCTGTCGAGTACACCATCAGTTGCTTCTGAATTGCTAAAGAGTTCAGAGGTTTCATTGAGGAAGTAGCATTTGAGATGTCCTTTAAAGGTTGGTTAGATATATGGGCAAACATTTCTCCCATTGAGTTTACCTTGTGTCTATATAAATGGATTTGTTTTTATTTTATTAATCAAGCAAGCAAGCATTTATTATATGCTTCTCATAAACTTGGTATGCTACACATTGAGGTTCCAGAAAAAAAAATGAATCTATCCCTGTCTTCATGGAACTTAGATTATAAAAGGGGAGTTAACATGTATAATATGCACAATGTGAGTAACTATAACATATACAAAATACATGCAAAATAAATACAAGGTAATTTAGAGTAGAGGCATTAGTTGCTGGTATTTTTCCATCATGACCTAACTTTTCCAAACAATTGGATCATGCTTGCCCAAATGGTATTGACTTTTAAGAGCTATTCGTCATTGAACATCAGCTATGGCAAAAAAAGAAACAAACCAAAATGTTACGAAATCTAAGAAAATATGACTGATACGGTTCATGTTCAAGAGACTGTAAGTTTAGAGTAGGAAGGGAACATAAAATTTATCTAGTCTGATTTTAGAGGTTAGCAAACTGAGGCTTAGAAAGATTAAGAAATTTGCCCAACATTATATAGTGAGTAGAAGGCAGAACTAGGATTCAAATCTAGGTTCTTTGACTCCTGATGGTGTTAACTTTTCACTGTGTTTAACTACCTCCATATTATGGTTCCCTGTGACCTCTCTTCCTAGTTAGGAGGGGTTTTTCATAAGATGAGAAGTGAGAGATCTTTATCACCTAGGCCCCTATTTGCCTGTTTTTCTACTTGAATTGTTTTCCTCTGGACTGAAGAAGATGATTCATGGACAAAGAGACTTAAGAAGACCAATTTCTGATGCTCTTGGCATGGTAAATTTATTGCCTCACCCACTTTTGTTCTCGTTGAGATCTTATCTCTATAGTCCCCCTTTTTGCCTCCCTTTGCCTCTGGAGATTGGAATTCTAGAATGAAGGATGATACAGATGGGTACTGATTATATTGTTGAGTACTGATCAGTTTATGCCATAAAAATAACCAAAAGTT
>JAQQSU010009169.1:0-12762 GCA_028627135.1 Pseudochirops cupreus
AACTTACAAATATTTGTTTATAAAATTATAATTCACATGTATGTATATACAATAACAAGAGGCAGAATGGTACAGTAGGATTTAGCAGAGATAATGTCTTCAACAGAGGGGGAGAATGTTTAAAGAATGAGGAGAAAGCAATTCAGGACAAAGTCTTGAAGTAATTCTATATTTATGGGATAGAAAATGGTAGTGAATCAGGAAATACAAAGTGAAAAGAATGGTCTAAGTCAATAGTGTCAAACATGGGAGTATTCAGGGAAACAGATTAAAAGGTAATTGGGAAATATTTAATAAAACAATTTAAAATGAAATAGCAGTTAACATGTGGTTTTCTAAGGCATTGTGCAGTCTATAGAAATCCCCTTGGGATTATTTTGTATGGTTTAGTGACCCTGCCTTTTAATTTGAATTTAACCCTACTAGTCTAGACAAGTAAATAAAACTACACCTTGAGTATAGTGTCAATCTACACTAGTGCAGGTAGCTTCCTCAATTGGGGTTCATTATACTAATTAAATCAAAGATGCATTTTCTACTCCTACACATATACTGCCATACTAATTTCTATTTATGTGCACAATAAAACAAAAATAGAAATTATAAAAAATATGAGATAAAGATATAACATTATTGAAATTTCATTTTATTAATGGTACAAATCATATTTGCTCTCTTTGTGTTGTTAATAATGTTTATAAGAATAAGGTGATGGAATATGCTTCATTACTTTTCAATTTTGCTTTAACACTTTGCCATACAGTAATTTGAAGTTCTGGCTTTAAGTTCAGTTTATTAGGATATTTGATTTTAATGACTCTCATAGCTGAAAAACAGGCCTTTAACAGATAAGTAATTACGAATGTAAGAGATGCTTCACTGACTTCATTTACTAAATCAAGATACTCATGTTTCAAATCTATCTACCAACTATACAAAACTTTTATTTTTTCCCAGAAATCAACTAGTAAATTTCCATCTTTCATGATTTTAATCAGTTTTTCTTTTAAAGTAATTGAAAGGTATAATTTTTTTTTGATTATTTTAGAAATGAGATGAAAGCTCTACTGAAACTCTGCAATTGAAAGTCTTTTGAACACTAGAGTAGAATGTTATGTCTTTTCTAAAGGGTACACATATGAAAATTTTGTAGGTGACACATATTGTTTTTTGAAAACACAACTTAGAGACCTGCATTGAAATCCTGTTTCTTCCACCTGTAAAATGTGTGACATTGGGCAAATCACTGATTGTTCAGACCTTCAGTTTTCTCTTTTTTTTTTTCTGATCATTTATTCCATTTAATACTACAAAATAATGGCAAGACAAGTAACATTAGTCCATCCTCTTCATAAACCTAGGGTACACTCTCTGGAAATACATGCATTCTCCATGACGTGGACACAGAGAAGAGCTCATTATAAAGAGATATGAGCCAAGCACATGCAAGGAGGAGCTCCTATAATCATGGGAAGGCAGCATACACTTCTGTGTGAACATCGCCCATAGCAGGCGGCACACAGAGTAGAGCTCCGGAGCAAAGGACACGCACCCTTGGCCAGGAGGCACATGGAGAGGAATCCACAGAAGCAGGCACCACAGCCTCACGTATAGAAGTGCTCTGGAAAATACACGGGGAAGAACAACCTTGAACAAATACCCGCGGAGAAATGCCAACACGGGCAGGCAGCAAGCGTGGAGGGTGGACTGTGTGGGCAAGTAGCACATGGGGAGGGGCATACAGCTGGGTAGGCAGGATGTGCCCAGGGCCACACACCTGGGCAGGTAGCACACGGGGCTGGGTTCCCACACTGAAGCATTCGCAGAGGGGCACGGATGTGGCCACGCAGCATGCAGAACGGGGCTCCTGTGTGGAAGCAATCATGGAGGAAGGCCTACGTAGCTGGGCAGCAGAAGAAGCAGGGCTCCTCAGTCGCGGCTTGGCCAGCTATCACAGGGATCTCCCAAGCAGAAACAGCAGTGGAGCGGCTTAGACACTGCCCACCAGCATGTGGATTAGGGCACACACATGAAACAGCTCTAGGCCAGGGGACACACACCTGGAAGCCCTCAGACAGAAGCAAATGAGGAGGAGGAATGGTGGTCACACAGCATACACTGGGTGGCACCCACACAGGCAGCACAGGGGACGGGGGAGCCACCTGGACTGGCACCAACGGGACAGGACTTGAAGGGTACACACATACAGAAGACATTTGGAAGGGCATAGCTGTTCCCAGAACACACAGGGGGGAAAAGCAACATATACCTCACACCCTGCAAGCCTGTCAATGTTTTCAGGCGTCTGTGAACTGCTCCAGCTGTCTGCTCCTCTGGTCTTGAAAAGTATAAAATCTTTGCTGGGCTCGGTGCTCCACTGATACCACGTAGTTCTTAGGCAGGGCTCTGTGCGGGTCCGAGGCTGGAAGGGAGGCGCTGCGGAGGAGGAGGAGGAGGAGCCCTGGGAGGAAGAAGGTCAGGCGGTGGCCGCTGCCTGGACGATGGACCACAACGAGGTCCACGGAGCCCCTGGAGTGAGGAGCATTGGCGTGGCCGACGAGTAAAGCCAGAGGGAAAGGGGGCACCTTCAGTTTTCTCTTATATGGAACAAAGCAGCATTATTTCCTTTCTCCATCTTCCTTTCAATGATGGAAAAGTGATTATTGATAATTGATATCATTTGGGCAAGAGACCCAGGGCTACTGGGAAGTGGTTGAAACTGTGAGAGTCAATAGATTTAGAAGAGGAAAGCAACATGAGGTGGAGCCAGGATGGCAGAGAATAGGCCAGCACCCAACTGAAAGCTCCTGATGTTCCTCTTCAAACAACTTTAAAATAATTTTTTAGACAAATTTTGTAGCAGCAGAGTCAGCAAAAGGGCAGAGGGAGGCATTTTTCAATCCTAAGACAATACAGGAGGTCTACAGTAGAGGTCTGTGCCAGCAGGATGAGTACAGATCCAGACCACGGCAGGAGCATCAGTGTCAAGCTTTGGAGGTAGACAAAACAGCAGCAGAATTTTGGGAGCTTTGAGTCAAAAGATAGTAATAGGATCAGACAAATGATCAGAAAGAGATTCAAGTCACCTTTTGCTGGCAGCCTAGAGGAATGCCAACACTTGTGGCTACAGTACAGCAGGGGGTCTGGTTATAATTTTATATGAATTCTATAATTAATTCTCTTAAAGAGAAGTAGAATTTGTGACTGTAGTTTGACAAGGGTTCTTTCTGGGTAAAGGCCAGAGCACTGACCAAAAGAGCAGTTACCACACCCCTCCCAGGATAAATCCACATTGGAAAGAATAAAAACTTGCAGACTCCTAGATATAGTTCTGAAAACAACAGCAAGAAAAATACTAAGCTTCTCATGGTGCCTCCCTAGAACCAGGTTAGCAGAGTCCAACTTTATCATAAAGTCCAAAGTTAAGAAATAGGATGGAAAAATGAGCAAACAACAATAAAAAGAACTTGACAGTAAAAACCTACTTTGATAGCAAAGAAGACCAACATTTAAACTTAGAAGAAAACAACGTGAAAATAGCACAAAATAGCAAAGCCTCAAAGAAAAAATGTCAGTTGGACCAAAGACCAGGAATAATTGAGGGAAAAGTATAAAAAAAAGAGATTAGCGGTAAAAAGAAAAAATAGGAAAAGAAGTGAGAGAAATACAAGAAAAAAAATTGAAAAAATTAACAGCTTGAGAAAAAGCAGCATGAAAATACTTAACAACAATAAAACAGATATGGCCTATTGCTTAAAGAGACGCAAAACATTCACTGAAGAGCTCCTTTAAAAGCAGAACTGGGGAAATGGAAAAAAAAAAGAATTACAAAAGCTCAATGAAGAAAAACATCTCTTAAAAATTAGAATTGGGTAAGTAGAAGTGAATGGCTATGAGATTTCAAGAAACAATAAAAGAGGAGCAGCAAAGTGATACAGTAGATAGAGCACTGACCCCAAAGTCAGGATGACCTGAGTAAAATCTGGCCTTAGACACTTAATACCTGTGTCACCCTTAGCATGTCACTTAACCCTGATTGCCTCCTAAAAAAAAGGAAATAATAAAACAAAGTCAAAATATTTTTTTAATTGAAAATAATAAACGTCACCTGGAAAATCAGTTGGCTTCAAAAACAGAATGAGGAGAAATAATTTAAGAATTATTATTTTAGCTCAAAGTCTTATTTAAAGAAAGAGCCTAGGCATCATATTTCAAGAAATTTTTAAGGAAAACTATTTCAATATCCTAGAACAAGAGGGCAAAATAGAAATTGAAAGAATCCATCTATCATGTCCTGAAAGAGATCTCAAAATGAAAACTTTCAGGCATATTGTAGCAAAATTCCAGGGCTCCCAAAGTCAGGATTACATAAGATTTAGCAGCTTCCACATTAAGGAAATGGAGGTCTTGGAATACAAAATTTGGGAAGGCAAAGGAGCTAGGATTTCAACTAAGAATATCCCACCCAGCAAAAGTGAATATAATCCTTCTTAAAGTAAATGGATATTTACTGAAATAGAGGGCTTTGAAACACTCCTAATAAAAAGACCAGAACTGAGTAGAAAATACAATTTTTATCTACAAGACTCAAGAGAAGCATGAAAAGGTAATCATTAAAGATAAATTATAAGAGATTCATTCATGTTAAATTATTTACCTTTCTAAATGGAAAGAGGATACATATATTTTCTAAGAACTTTATCATTATTAGAGGAGTTAGATATATTCTACATAGAGAGTGCAAGTGTGAGTTAATTATGTTGGTATGATACAAAAAAAAACAATTTGTATACGTTTAAGAGGGATGCCCTGGGACAAGGGAGAAGGCAGAGGTATGATGGGGAAAATCATATTACATAAAAAGTGCACAGAAAAGAACTTTTATAGTAGAGGGGATAGTGGGCAATTCTTGAACCTCACTCAAACTGGAACTGGTTCAAAGATGGACACACTAAATTGATAATATAAAGCTATGTTATCCAACAAGGAAATAGGAGAGAAAGTGGATGTGATATTGAGGAGAAGGGGTGATAAAAGGAAGGGTATATTAAGGGAGACAGTATTCAGAATCAAAATATACTTTCAAGGAGGGACAGGATAAAAAGCGAGAAAAAAGAATAAACAGAAGAAAATAGGATGGAGGGAAATGTTTCAGCTAAAGAAAAAAAGGCAGGTGTAGCAATCATGATCTCAGACAAAGCAAAAACAAAATAGACTAAATGATAAGAAATAAGGGAAACTGAATTCTGTAAAAAAGATACCATAGATAATTAATTAACATAAAAATTACATCTCATTTCTCAAAGATACAAGAGACTTCTAAAAATAAAAGTCACTTCTCAATTGATAAATGGTCAAAAGATATGATGAAAGAAAATAGTTATATAAATGAATGGCTTCTGGAATAGTAAACTGGTCCAAGCATTCTGGAGAGCAAACTGGAATGATTCCCAAAGGGCTATAAAACTGAGCATACCCTTTGATCTGGTATTACCACTACTAGGTATGTGTCACCAAGTAGATCAAAGACAAATGGCAGAGTATTAGAAATTCAAGGGATGCTTATCAAATGAGGAATGGTTGAGCACGTTGAAAATATGGTTGTGATGAAGTACTATTTTCCTATCAGAAATGAGAAGAGAGAATGGTTTAAAAAAATGGCACAATCTATATGAAATGATGCATACTGAAGTGAGAAGAACCAGGTCAATGTGCACAGTAACAGCATTATTGCAATTATAACCAATTGTGTAACTTTTGGCTGCTCTGATCAGTACAATGATACATTATGGTTCCAAAGGACTCAAGATGAAACAATGCTGTCCACCTCCAGAGAGAGAAATGATAAACTCTGGGTGCTTTGGCAGTGCTTGAGGTCTGTGCCCACTCTAGTGTTATAGACCTCTCTTGTGAACCTCCTAAGTTGTCTAAAACTTGAAAAAATGTCTCCCTCTGAACTTTTGTTGTCTCTGCCTCTCCAAAATTTATTTCAGGTGCTATTTCAAAATTATTTAGAGGAGAATGCTGGAAGAATTCAGCTGGGTCCTGACTTTTACTTTGCCATCTTGGCTCTGCCCCTCAATCAGATCCTCTTAATTCCAAATAAAATCCCAATTTATAGTCCATTCAATTACTAGATAACCATTTAGGAAATTACTGCATACAAAATGCTATAGGGGGCACTGGGAGAAATATCAAAATATTTAAAATGTCATTCAGTTTTTAAATCAAAGTTCTAAAGGAACAGACACCTATCAAACAGTGCAAAGGAAAAAAAAAATCCATAATTTGTCACAAAAAATTCTGGGTAAGTTTCAAATATGGAAAGTATGAAGTTTATAGGAACCATAGAATCTAAGAGGAAGAGGGTTATATAAGACATAATAATAATAATAGTAATAATACTTACTATATAGTATTTATACAACTTTCTAAGCTCTAAAGAGCATTAACTTTTAAAATATTATCTCACTTGATTCATACAGCAGCCCTGAGATAGGTGTTATTATCCTCATTTTATAGTTGTGGAACCTGTGGCAGACAGAGGTTAAGTGCTTTACAAGCTCACACAGCCTAAAAGTATCTGAAGCCAGATATAAACTCAAATCTTCCTGACTCCACATCCAGTATTTTCTCCTGTTCTCTGCATAGTTTTCTTAGTTCATCTCTGACACCATGTAAGAATAAATTTTCTAATATCCTTGATAGATAGTCCTTCAATTTTTCTTTCAAAACTTCCAGGGAAAATAAGCTAACATCTAACATTCCATCTTAGAATGGTTCTGTAAGTAAGGTGAATTCTAGTGTAAGTAAGGTAGATTTTAGTGTGTGTAAAGTAGCTTTTTGTTATTTCTTAAAGTTCAGTTTCCCAGAATCCATAGCCATAACAATCTCTTATTCCCAGGTATTAGATATGAGTTCCCACAGTTATGGTTCAAAACGTCTCCACTACACTTGCATATCTGTATATAACCTTGCAAAAATATAAACATTTGTGCTTAAGTCATAAACATGTAGTATGCCTGCACTGTGCTGAATTGACATGATAATGCTAAAACTTAATGTAACCTTATGAAGTCACCCCTTGGCAAAATGCCTTCTTTGTCTGTTTCTCCTATAAAACAGGTGATCATTGGTTAGTGATCATTGGTTAGTGAATGGAGAACCTTAGGATTGAATACACAAATGCTGTGTGTGCCTTAATTGGCCCCTATCAAGGCTTAGGGGGAGTCTGTGTTTGCACCAACTGGCCCTCATTGAGGCTTGAGAGAATTGTGCCCCTCCATGACCCCATGGAGACATAGGGGTAGTTGCCCCCCCTTCTTGCCGGCCCCTTTGAGAAGGGTGATTAGGGAATGCTGTAGGAGTTTGTCCTCCCATTATCAGAAATCCTCTTCTGAGAAACTAGACTAAAATAATGTAAGATTATTAGCCCCTTCTTAGTGTCCTGCCTGACTAGATCAAGAGTAAACCTGTGCTAGCAGTTATGCTGTGTGCTGTTATTTATTTGTCTTACAAGTTCTAGTTGTTAAAAAAAAGTCTTTTAATTTAACTGTAATTACAATTTTTGGTGCTGGTTTTATACTTTCGGATAAAACAGTGTCATGTTTAATCTCTTTCCAAACAATAGACAATTCAGTGCAAAAAAAAAGTTATCTAGCTCTCATTGGTGGTGGGAAGTCAAGCATTTGTTAAGTTCAGTTCCTAGTATGTGCCAGGCACTGTGATAAACACTTTGTAAATATTTCATTTGATCTTCACCAATAACTCTGAAGTAGATACTATTATTTCCCCCATTTTACATACTGAGACTGAAGTAAATAAGACTTGAGTTTAAATGATGCTAAAGATAAATGATGCACAGAGCTAAGTGCTCTGTTTCCTTTGTAAGTCACTTCTACTCTCTGCCTCAATTTCCTCAACTGTAAAATGGTGTGGAGAACACTATGGTGGTTTGGAAATTTGGAATGTGGGCTGGCAACAAGCCCTCCTTCCATCTAAGAAAGTCTCAATGATTTAGTCTACTATCAAGAATAGCTAATGGGTGGCATGTCTAGGTGGCATAGTGAATAGAGTAGCAGCCTTGGAGTCAGGAGGACCTGAGTTCAAATCCCCCCTCAAACAATTAACACATACAATTAGCAGTGTGACCTTGGGCAAGTTACTTAACTCCAATTGCCCTACCTTCCCCCCTCCAAAAAGCAAACAACAGAAACAAGAATAGCTAATGGTATATTCATAACAGATTTCATCTACTTGTATAAGGATACTAATAGTACAGAGATATACATGCACATACATACACACACACACACACACACACACCAATGGAACCCCTATGATACTCTTGATTCAGGCTGTTAAGTAAAGGTGGACCTGAGACCAACCTCTTTGGCTTCCTTTTAACTTTCAAATCAAATCCAATCTTTTCCACAAAGCCTTCCATAGCCCTCTTAATTGTTAGCACCTCTCTGTAATTATTTACTACTTATGCTATATGTAGCTTGCTTTGCATATTTTTGTTAGTATGTTTTCTGTCCTACTAGATTGTAAGGTCCTTGATGGCAGGGAGTCTTTTACCTCTTTTTTGTGCTTGACCTATACCAGGTGTTCAATAAATGCTTGATAAGAATTGTTAGAATTTATAAGGCACTTATTATGTTCCAGACATTGTGCTAAGCACTTTAAAATAACTATGTTATTTGGTCTTCACAACAACCCTGGCAGATAGGTGCTATTATTATCCTAATTTTTAGAGATAAGGAAGCTGAGGTGGAAAGATGTTAAATGACTTGCCCAGGGGCACACAGTTAATAATTATCTGAAGCAAGATTTGCTTTCAGTTCTTCCGGATTCCAGCCTGACAGTCAATCCATTGTACCATGTAGCTGCTATTTGATTAATTGATACTGATGTAGTGCGTTGAAGAGTCATTGTTTCATGTTGTATGTATTTTTTTAAACTCTATCCTGGGCTGAAAGATACAGTAAAATACATTTTAAAACTCCATTTCAAATACAATTCCTGCAACAGATTTCATTTTCTCCCTTTCCCAGGAAACTCTTGCACCTCTTTTTTCTCATCAATGCCCACAACTTTCCTAAACATATACCCAGACAGCACAATCACCCCAGCCTGAAATAACTGAAGAGTCATTGTGAAATTCTACCCTACAGGGAAATGAAAGGTATACATTTAATAGGTTTAATAGGTTAAGCAAATAAATTTTGGTTTTGTTATTTAAGATTCAGGACTGCTATATTATACATAAACAATTAGAAAGAATCAGTTTATATAGCTCACTCAGAGTACTTCACACATTGCTGTTAAACCATTAGAATCAACACTTTAACACCAGTTTTCAAAATTTTCCAAGCTAAAGGGGAAAAGAAAAAGCACAATTTTTAGTTTAAAAAAAAAAGGAACATGTGGTTCAGAAGTAAGGAACTGGACCAAAAAACATTGTATATTACTCAAAAGTTCTGGACAACTCAGCATCATGCTTAATTTCTTTGAGATAAATACTTTTCACTCTGGGACATGGTAAGTGTTAAATAGAATCACAGAACATGAAATTTGTTATATCTTTATAAAAATATTAAATTTCTGTTTGAGCCCTGGGGAAAAACAAAAGAAAGGAAGTGCTGTATAGTTGTGGGATTCATTCCTGAACTGACTATCTGTGTAGAGTATACTGATTCTTAGAGAAAATATTGAATCTAATACAAAACTAGAAGAAACAATAAAAATGGTGGGGGGAAAAAAAACAAAACATGATTTGAAAGTCAAAGAAGTCAACTCTGTGCTAAATGCTAGGAATACAAATCCAGGCAAAAGAAAGACAGTCAAGGAGCTTACACTATAATGGAGGAGGACCATACATAAAAGGAATCTAAAATCCATGTTATGTTTATTGTGGAGAAGTCTGAGTCAGGAGTGGAGTTGTGACAACAGTAAGCGTGGGTGATGTAACTATTTTATTGAATTGTAGGTTACTGGAGGATCTCACTGATCAAAGGAAGGAGTCACTGGAGGGGAAGGGTCTTCAGGATAAGGATACCGAGATATAAATAATTCCTGAGAGTCAGGAAATGAGTTTAAAATGGAACAATTTAAACAAGTTATTGATGCTGAAAAATGGGAAATGGATGGAAGAAAATAAATTAATTATAATTATATGAGTTTCATAAAGCAACTTAGCATATATAAACCATTTGTCATAAAAAGGACACAAAATGATTACAAAAAGCCCTGTTTGCAAACAATTGAAATTTTAAAAGTGAATATGTCAGAGCAATTAAAATAGTTAAATGATATTACTATTTTAGAAAATAAACTCATTGTGAAGTTTTACTATATAATGTGGTGGAAAATTATGAATGGTACCATCTCAGTGTACAGAGTATATTTCCTGGAGTCAAGAACATCTCAGTTCAAATCTGACCTCATACGTTTTCTAGCTATGGGATCCTGGGTAAGTCTCTTCTCTGTGTGCTCAGTTTTTTTGTTTGTTTATAAACTGTGATTAATAACACCTGCCTCTCATGCTTCTCCTTAGGCTAAAATGAAAAAGTATGAGTAAATAACTTTGCAAACCTTAAGGATTACATAAATGCTACGGCCATCCTAGAAAAGCATATGAAGACAATATCTTGAGTGATGAAGGTAAGCAAAGTCCTATTGAGAATATTTAAGGATGAAATCGCAAGCAGGAAAATAAACTGATGAAAGCTGGAAAGATCTGTGAAGATTTGTTTAACAAATTTTTTTTTTCCATGAAGAACAGTGGTGTCAAAATACTGGGATTCTAAAGTCGTGATCTCATATATGCTTATAGAAAAAATAGAAATATTACTGAAGAAAATGAATATAGGAAAAGCTTCAAAAGTACAAAAAATACACAAAGTAGAGATCTGTGCTTCAGACAATGCAATTTTGAAGGTGTTAAGGATTTTTGCCCCAAGGTATTTGAAGGAAGGAAATATACTAAAGAAATGAAAATAAAACAATGTTCTTATCATGATGAAAATGAATGAGTGAGAGAACATTAATATGTGCCAACATGTAGGCCTGTTTTCCCATGGATATAACATTTTATGAAATGATCTGCAAATCAGCAGAGACTAGATCATCTGGTGGAGACGCCCTTTTAATGTATTTTAAATGTTATCTGCTATAGTTGACCATGGATATATGCTTAGACTCTTGCTGTCTGCCAATTTTTTTAATCAATCAGTCAATCAATTAAAACGAATTAATAGATGCTGTGTTTAACAAATTTTCCAATTTCACACAAATAGGAGGGACAATTAACATATGCAATGACCCAATCAATATGCCAAAAGATCTCAAAAAACTTGAATTCTCTGGTGAATTTAGTAAGATGATATTTTATATGAGTAATTTTGAAGTATTATACTTTGCTCCTCCCTCAAAAAAAATCAACTTTGTAAGTACAAAATTGGCAAGTTGTGGCTAATCAGCAATTAATCTAAGAATAGCTGTGGAAATTTTAAGAGGCTGAAATGAAGCAGTATTACTCAACAGTTTCTTATGGAAGACAAGAAAATTACTGAAACCTTAAACTGTTCTGAGTAGTATAATATTACAGATGATGGAGTTATTAATCCTTCTATATGCTATACTGGACAACCAAGACTAAAGAATGATTTTTAGTTTTGGAGCGTTCTCTCTCACTCATCTGAGACTTCTCTCCATTTTTGTTCAGTTTCCTTTGTCTATATGTAGACAGTTAAATAGAAAAATAGTTAAAACACTAATTCAATAATTACTATGTTCAAGGAATTGTGCTAAACACCAAGGAGACAAATGCAAGTGAGCAAAGTAGCCTTTGCCTTCAAAAAGCTTCCACTGCAAAGTGGAAAGACAAACACATATAAAGGGACCTAGAAGAGATTGAGGAACTGTACAAGGATTGTCACCATTTAGTGATAGTATCAGGAAGTGATATAGAAGTTTAGTTAGAGATTAGGTAAGTAAAAACTGACCTATCAAACCCCAGCATTTTAAGGGTAGACTCTAATGTCTCCTGAGAAATTTTGTCCCATTTACCCCAGTGCTGTTCAGTAAGGCTGACTACATAGGTGAAGTCCTGGAGTATGAGGACAAAGAAAAAAAAAAACCAAATCTTAATTTTCCTTATGGAAGTTCCTAAAGCCTCTGGATTTCCTACCAAGCTCAATTAGATCTGGTTCTCCTTCACCCACTCCAGTAGCAGGCTGAGGACTTCAAGATAATTGATTTTCTGGAGTCCATAAAAAATGTTTTAAACTGGGGAATTTTCTACTTCACTCAGGTCTTAAATTAGTATATTTTTTCTTTGTATGCAGACCTTTAGAAACAATTGTCACTTTACTTTTTTTGGAGAGCCACTTCAGCAACAATATCTTACTGAAGTATAAACACTTCATGCTTTATTAAAAAGCAATTAAAACCAGTAGCCATTCTTTACTATTGATTTTAAAATATGCATTATAAAACTTCTCAATTCAGAAAAAGAGTAATGATGTCACTTATTAGATCCACTTAGGGCAGTGGTTCTCAACGTTCCTAATACCTTTTTTAAAAAAAAAATAATTTATTTATTTTCCTGTTTACATCACTCATTTCCACCAGATTTTGAGTTACAAATTTTCTCCCCATCTTTCCCCCACCCACCACCCCCAAACAGCCATCCTACTGTATAACCATTCCCCCAATCTGCTCTCCCCTATGTCCTCCCCCACCGCCCCTCTGACTTTC
>JAQQSU010000917.1:0-16632 GCA_028627135.1 Pseudochirops cupreus
ACATATAACATAACTTATCTAGTCATTCCCCAAGTTATAGATGATCCCACAGTTTCCAATTCTTTGTCACCACAAAAAGAGCTGCTATAAATACTTTGAACATGTGTATGCACATATATGCAAATGTATATGTATAAGCGCTCATTTATTTTAACTTTGATCTCTTTAAGATTGTAATACATTTTTCATCAAATTGCTTATATAGACAGCCTTCTTCCCCCTAACTTCTTTTTTTGTTTGTTTTTTGGAGGGGAAAGGCAGGGCAACTGGGGTTAAGTGACTTGCCCAAGGTTACACAACTAGTAAGTGTTAAGTGTCTGAGGCCAGATTCAAACTCAGGTCTTCCTGACTCCAGGGCCAGTCCTCCGTGCCACCTAGCCACCCCTCCCCCAACTTCTTAATAACAACAACAAATGTATTGTGAACCCCCATGATAATATATTTTTCATGATATTATTTTAGATTCATTCATTAAGTGCTTACAGTATTCACAATTAAAATATTTGATGAATAACCTCCAAATTAAATCCACATTTTAATATAAATATTTTATACGAGACATTTTAAGAGTTAAATGAAGTAGCATAATTAGGAGTAATATACTTAATTCTATTTTCAACTTTTAAAATAAATTTCTCTTTTTATACATTTTATTGAATATAACATTTTAATGGAATATGTTGCAATTGCATGTTTATTGTATTACATTTTAAAAAATATTTGTCTCAACATTAGTAATTACTTTCTTGTGACTGAAATGTTCTGTTATTTACTAATAGAATAGTAATATGTATGGAAAACAGCTTTAAATTAGAAAACTATAATGCTTCATGAAAGACAATATAAGTTTAGTTTCTGTATAATATTTTGATGTTCCATGATGGTTTCAAAATGTTTTATAATGTGCATTCTAATTGTGATGCTTTTCAAATAATCTAACATCTGTGCTTCAGTGATGCAAACATTTATTATTTCTAGATCATATGATTTCACGGGTGATTAAGTTACAAATATTAGGCAACAGAGGTAAATGAGGAAGTTACCTTAGTACAGTGACAAGAAAGGAAATTAAAGTATGTGTATCCATGTGATCATTCATTGGGAAGTTTTTTGCATGAATAAACTATTGTGTTATTTTGGAAACAATCTGATGACAGGTTGAGAGAATTTAAGACCATGCTGCAATTAATAAGAAGTGGTCAAATTTTGATGAAATCACTGCATAAATACAATACTTGTGTTCAGGCTGGTTCACTAAAATGGTTTCAAAAAACTAAAGAAACAAGCCTATGAAACTTCACACAGATGAAATATACACACAGAGATATGTATATATACATCTGGTCTATCATTTTGAACCAAAGGCTATGAGGACAACTAAATGTGTACTCCATCAATATGCCTCTCATTAATAATTGCTTTTATAATTACAACCACCTGTTTCACTTGACAATCAACTCTTCAAAGTTGAATTTAGCTCTTCATAGGTTCATAAATCCTTCAAAAGACCTCCAAGGTCATTTGTATAATTTACAAATGCATAAATGAGCATTAGGGGTTAAGTGACTTTCTGAAAGTCATACAGAAAGGAGACAGCAGAGACTGGATTGGATTTATTGTAGTTCTGGGCTCGGTGTTCTTATCTATTCTGCCACATTTATCCTCAAATTTCTGTACTAAGCTTCCTCAGTATGTTCATGATTCCCTCATGTGACATAGTTACCAGATACCTTACCATCATGGTCGCTCTCTTCCAAAGAGTACAAACTATTTTGAGTAAGAAAAAAAAAATTCTTGACTTTAATTGAATTTGACAGTATTCTGTTAAAAGAGTTTTAGACAATAGAAAGCAGATGAGACCAAGACTTTTGGCAAAAGATGGTTTCTTTTTGAGCTGAAAATAACAGGCTTACAAATGACCAAGAGGGGTCTTTATGTTTATTTTATGAAACCATAAAATAAATTGATTTTCTTATACTATCTGATCAGATAGCTCCAAACCTTTGTTAAGTATGATGATCAATTCAGTTGTCTATTAATTTCTCATCAGGCTATACTTAGATTCCACCAACGGGCCCCACAAAATTTTTAATCCCACAAGATCATGTCAGCCATGGAATGTACATTTTAGAAGTATCCACAGTTACTGAATCTACTTTTGTTCAGATGGCTACTTTCAGAACCTCAATTAAAGGAGTTTACACAGGCCAGCCATCTCTTCATTTCTCATGTACTTCTCCATCATGACCACATACTCAGTATCCCTATCATTTAATTTTATTTTAGTATATTGCTTTCTTTCCCCCATTAGAATGTCAAATATTTGATGAGAACTCTTTTTAATTGTATTTTTATTTCCACACTCTTTTTTTTAGACTTTTCAAATTTTTTAATTTAATTTTTGTTTTCAAATTCACTTTTATAAGATTTTTAAATCTGAATTTTTCCGCTACCACTTTTTCTCCTTCCCCTAGATAGCATGCAATCTGATATAAACTATACATGTACAATCATATTAAACATTTTCATTTTAGTCTTGTTGTTAAAGATGAGCCAGAACAAAAGGGAAAAACCAAGAGAAAGAAAAAGCAAAACACAAAAACAACAAAAAAAGAGAAATAGTGTGATTTGATCTGCATTAAGACTCCAAAGTTCTTTCTCTGGATGTGGATAGCATTTTCTATCATGAGTCTCTTGAATTATTTTAGATCATTGAATTACTAAGGAGATCTAAGTCAAACAAAGTCCGCCATCACAAATGGTGTTATTCCTATGTATAATGCTCCCCTGGTTCTGCTCACTTCATTCAGCATCAATTCATATAAGTGCAGGTTTTTTTGAAATCGGCCTACTCATCATTTCTTATGGAAAAATAGTATTCCATTACATTCATATACCACAATGTGTTCAGTCATTCCCAAATTGATAGGCATCCTCTCAATTTCCTATATTTGACCCCCACAAAAAAAGTTGCTATAAATATTTTTACATGTGAGTCCTTTTCCAATTTTTATGTTATCTTTGTGATACAGACCTAGTAGTGCTATTGCTGTATCAAAGGGTATGCACAGTTTTATAGCCCTTTGGGAAGAATTCCAGATTGCTCTCATTGGATCAGTTCACCACTCCATCAACAATGCATTACTCTTCCAATTTTCCTACTTCTTGAACACTTTTTGTCATGTTAGCCAATCTGATAGGTGTGATGTGGTACCTCAGAGTTGTTTTGATTTGCATTCATTTAGAAAATTTTTATATGACTATTGTTAGCTTTGGTTTCTTCCTGTGAAAACTGTCTGTTTATATCCTTTGGCCACTTATCAATTGGGAGAATGTCTTATATTCTTATAAATTTGATTCAGTTCTCTACATATTTTAGAAATAAAGCCTTTATCAGAGACACTGGCTGTAAAAATTGTTTCCTAGGTTGTTTCTGCTTCCCTTCTAATCTTGGTTACATTGGCCTTATTTGGGCAACATCTCTTTAATTTAATGCAATCAAAATTATCCATTTTTATTTCATAATGTTCTCTATCTCTTGTTTGGTCATAAATTCTTTCCTTCTCCATAGAGTAGACAAGTAAATTATTCCTTAGTGAATAAAGACAAACAGCTCTTGTTGAAAGAGAACTCAGAAAATTTCACATCCAAATAGCAGCCCTTATTGCAATAAGACTGGGAAATGGAGGCCAGTTTACTGGAGCTGGATACACTTTTTTTTTTCTGGAGTTGTCACAGGGAACTGGAGTGCTGTGAAGCTGGTGCAGCTTTTACAATCAAAACTAATCTAGTCAACAAGATTGTATGACTACCAAAAGGAGTGAACAGCAGGCTCATAACAATGCAATTGCCATTTGTAGGAAAATGCCATGCCACCAACATCAGTGCCTATGCTCGCACCATGATGACCTCCCAAAAAGGTCAAAGAAAAACTTTATGAGGATCCAGAGACTCTTAGCATCAATGTGCTAAAAGAGACAATCTTATAATTGTGAGTTACTTTAATGCTAGAGTAGGCTCAGACTACCAGACTTGGCAGGGAATAATAAGGAGGAACAGAGCTGGAAAAAGCAATATCAATGATCACTTACTACTGAAGCCTTTTATATTTCATGACCTTCTCATCACCAGCTCTTTGTTCCCTTTACCTAAACACAATAAAACTCCATGGAATCACCATCACAACAAATATTGACATTTAACAGACAATGTGATTTTAAGGAGAAGAGACAGATGGGATGTGAGTGTTGAAGACGATGTGTGACTCAGAGTGCTGGACTGATTATAGACTTATCCTTTCCAATTTAAATATTTGCAATGAATAAAAGTGGTATCCCCAAGGCTAAATGAACCCCAGGACAATTAATGTCAACCAGATTAGAGCATTTTCTGAGATGGAACAGTTTGTTACTACTTTGGAGGAAAAGTTGAGCCAACACAGAATTGGCAACAGTGGAACAAAAAAGAAGTGGGCACCTTTCAGAGATTTGGTGTATAGCAGTGCATTTTCTCATCTAGGTCAGAATACTTACGAATGTGAAAACTGGCTTGATGAAAATGATGGGGAAATTCAGAAGCATCCACAAGGTTTATCTGCAGGATAGTTCATCCAACTCTGAGAAGACAGCATTTAATTCCATCAAAAGTAAAGTCCACACAAAGCTTAGAGAGATGCAGGATTCTTGGCTCAGTTAGCAGGTAGATGAAATTCAGTTTTACGCTGATAATAACAATTCCAAGCATTTTTATGATGTCCTGAAAGCTATATATGGGCCAAAAGTCTATAGTACATCTAAACTACTCAGTGCTAATGGAGTCACATAGATTAGTAACAAGGACATGATCCTAGAGAGATGTGCTGAACACTTCAATAGTGTTCTCAACAGGCACTCATCAATCAATGCTGAAGCCATTGATCTTTTACCTCAGGTTGAAGTCAACTCTCCCTAGATGAAATTCCAAATGAAGAAGAGGTTTCAAATGCCATTAAGCTCCTTTTATATCACAAAGCACCTGGTAGTGATTCTATTCCAACTGAGATTTACTAGATAGGGAGTCCATGAAAAAACTGACTAAACTTTTACAGGATATATGGCAAGAGAAAAATATACTCCAGAAGTTCAAGTATGTCTTCATTTTCCATCTCTATAAAGGTAAAGGGAATAGATTGTCTGTGACAATCATGGAGGAAGGGGAGGTCTCTTTCTTAGTCATTGCTGGCAACAATCTTGCCAGAGTTCTGTTTAATAGGCTCATCCTTCACATGGAAAATGGTCATCTATGTTAGAGGCAGTGGAGCTTCAGAGAGTTCCAAGGAATAGTTAGTATGGTTATTGCTGCTTCCTGGCAGCCCCAGGAGAAATGCCAGGAGCAGAAGACAGGTCCATATGCAACATTTGTAGATATGACCAAAGCCTTTGATACTGTAGGTCATGAGGGCTTATGGAAAATTATGTCAAAATTTGATTGCCCAGGAAAGTTCATCAGCATGGTGTGTCAATTTCCTGATAGCATGCTTGCCACAGTTCTGGATGATGGACAATGCTCTCATGATTTCCCAGTGACCAATGCAGTGAAACAAGGCTGTGTCCTTACCTTCATGCTTTTTAGCATTTTTCAGCCATGTTGTCAAGTGCTTTCAATGAGGATGAAAAGGGTGTCAAAGTCAGTACTGGATTGAAGGTAAATTCTTCATCTTGAAAAGGCTACAAACCAAGACCAAAGTGGAGAGAGTGTTGGTGCATGATTTTCTGTTCAGAGATGATTGAGCACTCAATGTGGCCTCTGAATGCAACAACATATGGACCAATTCTCTGCTGCTTGTGATAATTTTAACCTAAAAATTAACACCAAGAAAATGTAGGAGCTCCATCAGCCACCAACATCAGTTACAGCAAATGGAGAAGTTTTGAGTATTGTGGATAAGTTAATTTACCTTTGTTTTGTACTTTCCAGTGATGCACATATTGATAATGAGGTTAACACACGCATTGGTAGAGCTAGCTCAGTGTTTGGGAGTCTCTGAAGGAAATTGTGGGCGAGAAGAGCTATTAGGCTGACTACCAAAATGAAGATCTCCAGAACCATTGTGCTGACATCATTGTTGTATAACTGTAAACCTGGGCAGTATCCTAGAGCCATACCAGGAAATCGAATTGCTTTCACTTGAATTATCTTGAGAAGATTCTGAAGATTACCTGGCAGAATAGGAAAACAAACACCGAGTTCCTTTCTTGAACTAAATTCCCTATTTTCAAACTCTACTTCAGAGAGTGCAACACTGATGGGCTGGTCGCATTATTCAAATGCAAATGTATACTTTCCAAAAAGACAAATTTTATGGAGAACTCTCAGAAGAAGACTCAGAAGAAGACAAGAACACTCTCAAGGTCTCTCTTGAGAATTTTGGAATTAATTGTGTTACGTGGGAAACACTGACACAAGACTGCCCAGCACTGCATGCCCACATCAGGGAAGGTGCTGTGCACTATGAGCAGAGCACAATTGAAGTAACTCAAAAGAAAGACAAGACGTGAAAATTTAGAGAATCCACCCCAAATGTTCACATAGAATATTTGTGTTCAATCTGCGGTAAAATACCCTGATACAGCAACATGGTGTCTTTTTAACCTTAAAGCATCATGGATATTTGTTGGATGATAATGTCAACCCAGTAAAAAGAGACAAAATTTTCCCTGGATCTGTGAATTTTAGATAGATTTTTGGGTAGAAATGAGTTGTAAATAATAATGATTAATTTTTAAAAAAAGGTATAAATAATCAACTTATAAGGCTACATTTCCAAAGGGAAAAACTGGACCCAACTTTTCTGTATGTTATACATAGTAAATTAAATTAACATATTGATATGATTGATAAATTAATGTCATTATAAACTAACAAAATCCAATTCAAGATGAATATCTTTGAAGTGAAGCATTTATCATATTGGATGTAAAACAGTGCTTTGGAAAGGGATTTAGTTTGGAGTCAGATGTCTGATATTCAAAATTTGGCTCTCCCAATTGCAAGCTGAGTGATTTTTGGACAAAGGTCTCAGTTTCTTCATCTTTTAAATGATGGGATTAGACTAAGGCCATTTATATGAGGCCAAAATTTATATTTCTATGATGCCATGACAATTACTATAGTTTGTGTTTATAGATGTAGATTTAATATTGAATTGAATTCTTATATTTCATTTACATGAGAGTAATTCTCTTGTATTTTGTAGGAATTTAGAAGAGTTTTGATATTATGTTAACTATCTTATGCCTAGCAGCAGAAGAAAATAAGTAAATACAAGGTTGTTACATATAGTTTGTGTTCAATAATATATCAATGTCTAATATTACCATGAAGGACCAGTCAATTTTTAATTTAAGCCAAAACACTGGAAAATATCCACTTGAAGTGGGTTTATGTATTTGACTTTGTGATTTTACCTCTTATTGACTGGCAACATATACTTTCAGAGCTTAAGTCCTGGGATAAGAGGAATGTCCAACTTTACATTACAATAGCCCTTTGCAGAAATACTGGACAAGTTATGGGTTTACCTTTCATATTGAATTATTGTAACTTTTTCTTCATATAGATTCATTTGATTCATTAAAGTAAAATAATTTCCTGAATTTCACACTACTGTTATTTATTTACTATTTTAACATATTTATTTCTTTAATTTTAAATTAAATTTTCAACTTACAAAAACATTTTAAAAATCTCTCCCCTATGCTTATTTTTCACTGGAAAGGGATTAAAGGATAAAATTCTGGTAGTGAATTAAAGGAATTCTTTCTGTTGTTATTGTTCAGTCACTCAGTCCTGTTGCACTCTTCATGATCTTGTAGACTTTAGCACATCAAACCCTTTTCTAATTTTAAGGGATCATCTTCCAATGTCAAGTGCTTTAGCATTTTAATGCTGTCTCTGGGGCTTTCTTGGCAAAGACACTTGATTGGTTTACCATTTTCTTCTCCACTATGTAATCTTTTGTCATAACTCTCCACTATGAATTGACCACCTTGAATAACCTTGCACTGTGTAATTCATAGCTTCACTAAACTATGTAAGCTCTTTCTCCATGAAATGAATGGCTCCAGGAGATGAATCAAATACTATTGTGCTATACAATAATATTGAATGTTAATTATATGCAAGACATGGGGGACACAAAGACAAATTCAAACAGTTACTAATCTAAAGGAGTTTATATTCTACTAGGGGTGCAATGTAAACATGGAGAAGAAAGTTCAAGTTAATCTGAGGAGGGAGAGAACATTGGGAACTAAAAACAACCTCTCAATCTACAGCTAACTATGATGATGGTAGGGAAGGTCATGAAATCATAAATGGGTACTTATTAGAAGAGAACACTGGGGAAAATATGACACACATCTGTTGTTAGTTCAAAGAAAATTAATCGGTGACTATGCATTGGTATGTTAAAGTATAATACATGCAATTACTAACAGTTCTATAATGGTTTTAAAAGTACAGATGAAGACTTACACAGCTAGTTTTAGGCTCTTTTGAACTCCACTCTTGCATCTAAAATTGTGTACTAAAGATTTCGTTTTTATACTCTATGTATGTATTCCTCTTAAATATATTTTCACATTAGTCATGTTGTATAGAAGAATTAGAATGAATGGGAGGAACCATGAGAATGAAAAACAAAAAACCAAAAAAGAAAACAGTCTGCTACACTCTGAATTCCCACTCCATAGTTCTATCTCTGAATGTGGCCAGCATTTTCCATCATGTGTTTGGAATTGTTTTAGGTCCTTGCATTGCTGAGATGGGCTTAAGTCTATCAGAATAGGTCCTTGCACACTATGATTAGTACTGTGTATGATGTTCTCCTGTTTCTGCTCCCCTCACTCATCATCAGTTCATATAAGTCTTTCCAGGTTTCTCTGAAGTCCACCTGTTCATCATTTCTTATGGCATAATAGTATTCCATTACATTCATATACACTTTTTAGCCATTCCTCAATTGATAGACATCCCCTTGAATTCCAAGTTTTGGTCACCACAAAAAAGGGTATTATAAATATTTTTGTACATATCAGTATTTATACCTTAATCACGTATGAATTTAGACTTTATTATGGTATACAATCAGATGTTGGGTTATGATCAGTTTCTGCCTTACTATTTTTCAGTATTTCCAGCAGTTTTTGTCAGACAATGGGTTCTTATCCCAGAGTCTGAGGTCTTTGGGTTTATCAAACAGTAGATTGCAATAATCTTGTGTCCTGTGTACCTAACCTATTCCACTGATCTACCCCTCTATTTCCTAGAACCAAGTGGTTTTGATGATTGCTGCTTTATAATACAATTTAAGATCTTGTATGGCTAGGACTTGTTTCCTAGCATTTCTATCTATTAGACCCCTTGATATTCTAAACCTTTAGCTCTTCCAGATGAATTTTTATAACATTTCTACTTTCTGCACAGGATTATGAGGTCTTATGCCCTAATATGTGGTCAATTTTTGTATGAGCCATGAACCACTGAGAAAAAGGTATATGCTTTCCTATCCCCATTCAATTTTTTTTCCAGAGGTCTGCCATATCTACCTTTTCTAAAGTTTTATTCACCTTCTTAACTTCTTTCTTATTTATTTGGAGGTTATATTTATTAAGTTCAGAGAAGGGGGAGGTTGAAGTCCCCCACTAATACAGTTTTATTCTCTATTTCTTCCTGTAACTCCTTCAACCTCTAGTCTAAAAACCTTGATGCTATCGTATTCGGTTTATATATGTTTAGTAATGATATTACTTCATTATCAATGGTACCTTTTAGTAGGACATAGTTTCCTTCCTTATCTATATATCCTTTTTTCTTTTACTTTGTCTGAGATTAGGATTGCTACACCTGCTTTTTTTTAAATTTTAGCTGAAGCATAATATATTCTACTCCAGCCTTTTACCTTTATTCTATGTGTATTCCTCTGTTTCAAATGTATTTCTTGTAAGCAACACATTGTAGAATTATTTTTTAATCCATTCTGCTATTTGCTTCCACTTTATGGGAGAGTTCATCCCATTCATAGTTACAGTTATGATTACTCTCTGTGTCTTTCTCTCCATCCTATACCCCACCACCCTGTTCCTGCTTTCATTTCTCCCTTCTCCCTTTCTCTCCTCAAAAGTTTTGCTTTTGACCACCATGTCCCTCAATCTTCCCTCCCTTCTATCAGTCCCCCTCCCTTTTCTTTCCCCTTTCCCTTACCACTTTTTCCCTTCCTTCTAAACACTCCCTGCTCTTTCTTTACCCTTTCCCCTCCTATTGCCTGTAGGGAAAGTTAGATTTCTATACTTAACAGAGTATGTCATTCCTTTCTTGAACCAAGTTCAATGACAGTAAAGTTCAAACAATGCTCATCTCCCTCTCTTCTTTCCCTCTACTATAATATGTTTTTTGTGCCTCTTCTTGAGATGTAATTTCCCCTTTTCTGCCTCTTCCTTTCCTTTTGTCTCATTACAATCCCTTTTCACCACATAATTAGTCTTTTTAAAAAATATTCACACCAATTAATTTAAATCTACACCCTCTGACTATGCATATCAATTGTTATTGTTGTAAAAATATACACTCTTAAGATTTTCAAGTATCATCTTTCCATGTAGATTACCCTTATTGAATTACATGTGGTTGTGTTTTCCTGTTTACCATTTGATGCCTCTCTTGAGTTTTGTATTTGAAGATCAAATTTTCCATTGAGCTCTGGTCTTTCCATCAGGAAGGTCTGGAAGTCCTTTATTTCATTGAACGTTGATCTCAATGCTGAAAAATTATGCTCAATTTTCCTGGTTAGTTGATCCTTTGTTGTAATCCAGGGTCCTTTGCCTTATGGAATATCATATTCCAGGCCCTCAAACCTTTTAATCTAGAAGCTAAAAGGTCCTGTGTGACCCAGACTGTAGTTCTCCATATTTGAATTGTTTCTTTCTTGCTGCTTGCAGTATTTTGTCCTTGACCTGATAATTCTGTAACTTGAGTACAATAGTCCTTGGTATTTTCAATTTGGGATGTCTTTGAGCAGGTGGTCAGTGGATTCTTTTGATGATTATTTTATACTCCACTTCTAAGACCTCAGGGCAGTTTTCCTTGATGATTTCTTAGAAGATACTCTCTATGCTCTTTTTTTTTTTTCATCATGGCTTTCTGGTAGACAAATAATTCTTAGATGATCTCTCCTGGATTTATTTTCAAGGTCAGTTGTTTTATCTAATGAGATATTTTACATTTTCTTCTATTTTTTTTTCATTCTTTTGATTTTGTTTGATTGACTCTTGACAACTCATAGAGTCATTAGCTTCTCATCAAATTCTAATTTTTTACAAATTGATTTCTTCAATTAGCTTTTGCACCTCCTTTTCATTTGGTCACATTTACTTTTTAAGGATTTATTTTCTCCAGTTGGGTTTTGTACTTCCTTATCCATTTGGCCAATTTTACTTTTTAAGGAGTTGTTTTCTTCAGTGATTTTTTTTCCAGTCTGTCAATTGTATTTTGAAAGTAATTGATCAATTTACCTTCTACCTTGTAATGGTAATGGGATTAAAGATCTGTTTGTATTGGTTTGGTTTTCAGATTGAGTGTTGAAACCCAGAGCTTGTGTTTCCCATATGTGGGATGGACTTGATGTGAAGAGAGAGGGCTGAATTGGGAGGAGCTGGTGCCATAGATTTAGAGAGAGGCCCAAGCAGAGAGAAGGCCCAAGCAGAGAGAGAGACAGAAGAATTTTGTGGCACCACCACTGTGGAGGCATGAAGAGAGGAGAATTGCCAGTGGCCAGAGTTGGAGAGACAGAGAGAGAGAAAGAGAGAAGAGAGAAAAGAGGAGAGAGGGAAAGAGAGAGAAAGAGAGAGAGAGATAGACAGAGAGAGAGAGAGAGAGAGAGAGAGAGAGAGAGAGAGAGAGAACTGCCAGCCAAAACCACCCAGACTGCTGAGGGCCGTTGGAGCTTCCCAGGACTTTTGAGAGCTGCCACCCAGAGCTGCCAAGAACTGAGGAGGCATGACTGTGATGCCAGTATTTTGCCTGTCTCTTTTGATGTTGTTTTGCCAGATTTGTTTGCTGGTAAAAGATGGTGCTGTTGTTGCAGAGGCTCTGGAACCTTGCTGTTGGTTCAGAAGCCTTGGCGAAGGATTTTCTTGTTGTATGCTTACAGAAATCCTGGAAGAGGCACTTGCTGATGGTTTCAGGGGTCCTGAGACTGTTCTGCAGGCTGAGAGTGAATTGATGAGGACACTGGCAATGCATGTATTGTGGCTTTGTTAAGCTTTTTTCTCCCCAGGAACCAAGATTGCTGACAACTTGCCTCAAGGTCAAGATGAAAAAAAGGCCTCTCCTCCTTGGGGGATAACTGATGATAATTGTAATTCAGTTGTGATCCAGGGAGTGGAGCACTTTGATTTTTTTGTGCTATGTGACTGACCAAATGAATGTACATTGTTTATGATTAGAAACTAATCTCCATTTTGGAAGAGAGACTTTGTGATTGACTAAATGAATGTACTACCCAGGGATGGGGTACTTTGACTTTATACTTTGTGATTGAATTAAGATACTTTGTGATTGAATGGAGAACTTACTACATAAATGAATGTACTTTGTTTATGATTGGAAACAAATCTCCAGTTGAATAGAGAGAAGACTTTATGATCAAGTAAATGAATGTACTGCCCAGGAGTGGAGTAGTACTTGGACCATAGTACTTTGTAATTGAATTGAGGACTTATTAAATTATTGAATTGTACATGATGAATGCTATATTTTGATTTTCTCTTTTCTGTGAATGTTTTGCCTTAATTTGTCACTGAATAAATGGAGAGTTACTATGCTGGTATTCCTAACCTTGGAAGTTACCCTTGCTTGGCATTGTACCTATTACATGCCTCTCTAACTTGACTTTTAAAATCCTTCTTGAGCTCTTCTAAGAATGCTTTTTGAGCTTGAAATCAATTCATATTCCCTGATGTGGGTATAGTGTCAATGTTGTCCTTTTCTGAATTCATATTTCCATTTTCCTTGTCCCCATCCTGACAATGAAAGTTCTCTGCTTTTCTATGTTTGCTTTTTGCTCATGATTTCTTTTTTTCTGTCTTTTAAAGTATGCTATACTATTGTATACTTTAAAGTACTATACAATGATGCAATATGATATGCTATACAATGTGATACAATACAACACTATGATATATGACACTATACTAGACTATACTATACTGTATTATACTATACTATACTGCACTGTGCCATACCATACCGTGCCATGCCATGCCATGCCATACCATGCCATACCATACCATACCATGCCATGCCATACCATACCATACCATACCATACCATACTGTACCATACCACACTGTACCATACCACACTGTACCATACCATACCATACTGTACCGTACCATACTGTACTGTACCGTACCATACCATAGTATACTATACTACACCATACTATACTATACTGTACTATACTATATCATACTGTACTATACCATACTGCACTATATTGTACCATACTGTACTATACTATACTGCACTATAATGTACTTTACTAAACTATACTGTACTGTACTATATTATACTCTACTATAGCCACACACATACATATATACACATCTATATCTATATATACATATGCATACACATATGTGTATGTGAATGCCTATGTTATGCATACATACATGTATATATATTTATATATAAGCTTATACATGCATATATTTGTACTTATGTGTGTATATAAACAATAGACATATATATGAATTTGTTGTTTCTACTATGTGCTAGATACTAACTATGTTGTATGTATGTACGTATATACACATACAAACATACAAATACACATTCAAACACACAGAAATTTAAAAAAAAACTGGGATTACATTGGCATGGAGAATTTTACCTGTTAGAAATTTCTGTGGTTATAGATTAGGACAGTGATTCTCAACCTTTCTAATACCGCAACCCTTTAATACTTGTATGTGGGCGTATCTGCATGAGGGTGGACCTGCCTAGAGATGGATAGAAGAGCAGTGTCTTGGTTCCTAAGACGATTGGAAATATGTGTTTTCCGATGGTCTTAGGCAACCCCTGTGAAAGGGTCATTCCACCCCCAAAGGGGTCGTGACCCACAGGTTGAGAACCACCGGATTAGGAGCTATAACAGCAAGCAAAGTACTACTTTCGCTGCTTGTTTCAGTTACTCAAGTGCCTTTCAGTCTTGTTTTTGATTATATCAAGTCTTTGTTGGAAAAATTATGCATTTGTACTGACTTTAATAGACCTAAGGGAGTCTCCTAAGGGAGACTTTAATAGACCTAGAGCTAACATCATCACATGATGCCCACAGTGGGAAAAGGTTGCTGAAAGAGCAGAACAGGAAGGGCAGAGCAGGAAGGATGGAACAGGAAGGAGCAGAGCATATAAAATCTCAAGCACTAACTGGGAGCAAGCAGAACTAAGAGAGAGAATGTTTGTGATGGCAACACTCTGTTGTTCTGTTTGTTGTTCTGTTTTGATGTTTCTTTGTCAGACAGAAGCACTCTGTCTGTTGATTTGTATTACTTTGCAGACACAAGCACAGGGTTGATTTGTATTAGTATTATTTGTCAGAAAGAAGTACTCCATCTGTTGATTTGTGTTGATTTCTCAGACAGAATATGAATTGAGATGATAGTAATGGCAATGTGCGTAAATATGGTTGTAGCTCTGTTGAGCTTTGTTTTCCTAGAAACAGAAATTGTGAAGGGCTTGAAATGGAATAGTTCCCATGGACTGATGTATAGAACCAGAGCAGAGAGCTGGCTGCATGTGAATACAGGCAATAGTCAGGTGAATCCAGGCAAGAGCTGGGAGCATAGAAGAGGAGCCATGGGGTTTGGAAGTCAGCCTCTGGTCAAGATGACAGAGAATTGTACTTGGGTACTCTATTGATTGATGATATTGTGACTTACTGTGACCTAGGAGTGGATGGCCTTTGTACTTTCCACTACCCTTTAAGAATGATTGACTTAAGGATAATTACTACTTAAGTGAGATGGGCTTAAGGATGATTGCAAGCCAGCCTAGGGTCAAGATGAAAGAAGACATGACTCAGATAATCAATATTGATTGAGAAGATTTGACTTACTGAATGATATGTTTTATCTAAGACTATGTGGCCACCTTAGTAATAAATTGTTATGTTGTGCTCTTTTGAATGTTCTGCTTTAGTTTGTTTAATGTTTTGCTTTAGCTTATTGCTGAATAAATATAGAGTTCACTCTGTTATTTAGATCCTCAAATTTATTCACAGCAACAATCTTTGGGATAGCTGCTCATGATTGGCTTTACAGGAGCACAGTTCTGTTTCATAATCTTAGAGAACTTTTTTTGGGGGGGGGGTTATTTACAGGTTAAGTACCTTGCCCATGGTCCCCCATTATGTATTAGTGGTAGGAATTTTAAACATGTCATTCAGATTCCAAAACTGATACTCTGTCTATAATATTTTCTCTGTCTGCTTCTCCATCTTCTGTCTCCATCTCTTTTTTTCCTTTCTTTCTCTCTCTCTCTCTCTTTCTCTGTAAATTTGCCTGTATATTTCATTTTAAGGCCATATTTGTTCTTCTGTATGCACTGAGTTTCCTAAAGTCTGATAGTGCTTTTCCTTGATTATTTGAAAAGTAGAAAATGTGAGTAAAACAGCTTAATAAAACAAATCGGAAAGTTATTCAGTAATTCACAGTAGGCCTTAACACCATAGATATAAGATATAGAAGATTTTTCTTATTCAAATACTAAACTAGTAGAAAAAATCAAAAGACATTTTTCTTGTGAGCTATAATTTCAAACAGCATGAGTTTTTATACAATTTCTTAATCTAGAACTATCCAAAAGAAAGGGAAAAAAGAAAAAAAAGATTTTTTTTGGAAACAATTGACTTTTTGTGACTTTGTCTCAGTAAGCGTATATAGTCTTATAGAGATTTTTTGGAAAGAAAGACAGCTTTCTTTCCCAGCAGCAGGACTTTCTTAGCTAGAATCATTCCTTTCTATTTAGACACTGGAACAATGCTGTCTTTGAGTGTTCTGTGACCAGACAATTTTAAGAGATTAGGCTGCTTAAAGTCTGAAAATAAAAAATCAGTCTTCCTTTTGGGGAAAATTAGTAGCATAATATAAATGTTAAAGTCCTTCATGAACACAATATGCCATTAAAAATTTTTTCTTCTAACTTTTTTTAATTAAAAAAAAATTCAAAATATTTTGGCCTGTATCTTTCAAAATTATTTCTAATTTTTTTTCTGTGGGTTCAGATTTGTTGAGCTATAATATTTTGTGAAGAATAAATAGTAAAGGTATTTAATTCATAATATTTAATTTTCAAATAGTTTATGATTATTTTTGAAAATGTATCTTTTTTCATAATGACAAAGATTTCATTTTTCTAAATTAACTTTAGATCAGAAAAATCCTAGGAAAAATAAGCCATTTTTCTGTTATTCTATTTATTATTCTCCAAAGTAGTTTCCAGATGAATGAGCTACTTTTTGTAATTGTTATGCTTGTAACAGTAATTAATTTAGCAAGTATTTTGTCCTTAGTAACTAAAGGCTAAATACTT
>JAQQSU010009170.1:0-12762 GCA_028627135.1 Pseudochirops cupreus
TGTGCGTTGCTGAGAAGAGTCCAGTTCGTCAAGGTTGGTCATCACACATGCGATGTGTCTGTCATTGTGTACAAATTTTTCCTGGTTCTGTTCTTCTCACTCATCATCAATTTGTATAAGCCTTTCCAGGTAATTATGAAGTCCATCTCCTTCCCATTTCTTATAGCACAATAGTATTCCATTACACTCATATACCACAACTTGTTCAGCCATTCCCCAATTGGTGGGCAACCCTTATATTTCCAGTTTTTTGCCACCACAAAGAGAGTTACTATAAATATCCTTGTACATATGGGTCCTTTTCCCACTTCTGTGATCTCTTTGGGATATAACCCCAAAAGTGGTATTGCTGGGTGAAAGGGTATGCAATTATTTATAGCCCTTTGGGCATAGTTCTAGATTGCTCTCCAGAATTGTTGTAGCAATTCACAACTCCACCAACAGTGTATTAGTGTTCCAATTTTTCCACATCCTCTCCAGCATTTGTCATTTTCCTGTTTTGTCATCTTACTAGGCAAGTCATTTATGTTCTCTGAGCCTCAGTTTTACTATCTGCAAAATGGGGAGGTCAGAAGAGCCAGATGGATTCTGAGGTCCCTTTGAGAACTCTATGATATCTTTTTTTCCCTTCAAATGTACTAAACTGAGAGATAAAGGAAATACTTATAGTTTACATATATTTTTAGCCAAGTGCTTGATAAATTATCTCATCACTAATGCCCAGTTCATTAATTCTTTGGATATGATAACAAAATGTCTGTTAGTCCCTTATCTGTTTTTGTGGTGCTTATGATAGAAAAAGGTACAAATGGTATAAGAGTAAGAGTCTGTAGAGCAACTGTGAGCTTTCATTTACCTCTTGGTATTCTAAATGTTGTATTTTTGTCCAATGACCGTGAACAAATGATAGTGGAGGAACTAAATCATTTCAGTATTAACATTTTCATTATGAATGAAACCAAAAGACACAAGGAAGTTGCAGTTACAAGGAAAGGATGACTCAGATTTTCCTCAGAGAGGCAAACAATTGAGTTGGTTTCATCATGTACCCAAATGGAAGAAGAAAAATAATTTCATAGGACACTTACTCATTATACTTTGAAATACTCGTGAAGAGCTTGAACAAAAGGATTACCATAAAGTTAATTTTAATTTATGTGCCAACAACTGATGCAGAGAAGAGGTCAAGTAATTTAAAAAATTTAATAAAAATGTTATTTTGGCCTTTTGTTATTAAAGCACACTAATTTGTTTTGACTATACTATCCCTTGCAGTTGAACACTTCCTTTTTGCAAAAGGGGTGAAAAAAATTAAACAAGTATAACTGACAAACCAACCATATCTGACTACAAGTACTGCATTTTATACCAGAAGTCTCATCCTTTCCAGGGAGAGGAGAGTGTTTTTCTTTATCAGATCTGTCATACTAAGATTGGTCATTATAACACAACATAGTTTGACTGATTTTTAGAAGTGTCATCATTTACATGATTGTGGGAATTGGGTGTATTTTCTCTTGGTTTCATTTTCATCACTCTTTATCACTTTATATAAGTCCTCACAGATTTCTTTGTCCTTTTTTTTTTTTTAACGTCCCTGGAGTAAACGTCTAGTAGTTGGATCACTGTCTCAAAAGGGTATCAACAATTTAGTGACTTTTCTTTCCTAACTCCACATTAATCCCAGTGCTTAGTTCAATTGATGACTCCAACAATATATTAGTATACTTGTCTTCCCATAATCTTGTCAACATTTTTCCCCATTTTTTTGTCATCTTCATCAATCAATGGGTACAAGAAGACATCTTTTAGATATTTTAGTTTATTTTTTCTTTCATTGGAGATTTCAGAACAATCTTTCATTTGGTTGTTCATTGTTTGTTATATTTTTTTCTGAAAAATTTTCTTCACGTCCTTATGGAGATTGCTCTTATTGATATATTTGTGTCAGTTTCTTGTATCTTGGATATCAGATATTCACCAGAGATATTTGAAGAAAAAATTTTCCAACTCAGTTTTATTAGTGTTGTTTTAATTTTGTTTCTGCAAAAATCATCTCTTTTAGCTTTATGTAATTAAAATAGTTCATTTTTTCTTGAATGATTATTTGTTACTTGTTTGGTAAGAATTCTCTCACTATCCATAGCTATGAAAGGAATTTCCTCTTCTCTTTTAATTTTATCTTTACCTCTTTTAGGTTTTTTAATCCATTTGAAGCTTATTGAGTTACATAGTATAAAATACTGACCCAAACCTGATTTATTAAAATTCTATTTTTCTCAACAGTTATTGTGAAATAGAGAGCCCTTGGTTTATCTAACTTTGTATATTAATATGTATATTATCCATCTTTATTAATATACATTAATAATATCCACCTACATTAATATATATATATATATGTATATATATATTCTCCACCTTCAATACATAATAGTATTATCTTCAGTAAGTACTAGTGATAAAGACCTGATCCTGGAGAGAGAGGCTGAATTCTCCCATATTATTCTCAACTGACTGTCATCAACGAGTCCTGAAGCCATTAACTGTATACCTCAGGTTGAAGTCAATCCCTGTTTAACTGAACTTCCAACTGAAGATGAGGTTTTGAATGTCATTAAGCACCCCTCATGTGGCAGAGTGCCTGGTGCCGATTCTATTCAAGCTCAGATTTACAAGGCAGGGGGTCCACTGGCTGAAGTTTTCTAGGTTATATTGCAAAAGAAGGTTATCCTTCAGAAGTTCAAGGATTCCCCTGTTGTCCATTTCTATAAAGGTAAAGGAAATAGGTTGTCCTGTGACAATCATAGGGTTGCCTCTCCCATAGTCATTGCCAGCAAGATTCTTACCAGAGTCCTCCTTAATTGTTTGATCCTTCACCTGGATCACAGCCACTGTGGTTTCAGAAAGGGCCAATGAACACTTCACATGATGTTTGCTGCCTGACAACCCCAGGAGAAATGCCAGGAGCAGAACAGAGATATATACACAAATATTTGTTGATCTGACTAAGTCTTCTGATCGTGTCTGTCATGAAGGCTTGTGGAAGATCATAGCAAAATTTGGTTCCTTGGAGAAGTTCATCAGTTTTGTATGCCAGTTTCATGATGGCATGCTTCTGTGAGTTCTGGATAATGGATGCTCCTGTGCTTTCCCAGTCACCAATGGAATGAAGCGGGTCTGTGTGCTTGCTCCCATGCTTTTTAGTATGATGTTTTAGCGATGTTGTCAGACCCCTTCCATGATGATGAAAATGGCATCACAGTTAGCTACTGAACTTACAGTAAATTATTTAACTTGAAAAGGCTATAGACCAAGACTAAAGTGGAGGGGGAGTAGGTGTGTGACTTTTTGTTTGCTGGTAATTGTACACTCAGTGCATCCTCTGAGGCTGATATGCAACAGAGTATGAATGGAGAAATTTTGAATACTGTGGATAAGTTCACTTACCTTGGCAGTATACTTTCCACAGATGTGTACATAGATGATTAGGGTGATATATGCATTCACTCCAAATATTCAGATGGACTATTTGTGGTAGAGCCTTCCGAATTCATACTGATCTGATCAGCTGCAATCAGACACACTACACCTTTACCTCGACATGGTCATGTCATTTTGGTCCTCTTTGATCACAAAGGACAGCAACCAGTCTCCAGTAAGGTAAATGGAAAAGCTGGACATGGTGAACATAGAACTATATCACTGTAGCAGAAAATGAACTAGCTTTCATTAAGTGCCTAATATGTGCCAGATAGTAATTATATTATTGACCTGTGAGTCAGAACTGAGGTCCTAAATCCTCTGCAGATTCTAAAAGTTGCATTCGTACCTGAGTCAAGAAGTTGTAATTCTTCTGGAATATCCTTAAGCAAATGCTGGTTAGATTGGTCAAAGAAACTTCTTGTCTAGTTATAGACACGGACACATCAGTAATTCAGTGGCTCTATGATTTCTTTGATGTGGGTGTTTCCTTCTTTGGTACGAATCACAGTCCATCTATGCCTTCTCAACCAGTGTATTCCTTATTCATACCCTTCATGTATCCTTCCAGGAGGATTAGTCCAACACATTGGAGTCTGTTCTCTGCATCTTTTTCCCCCCACTGACTAGTCCTAAAATCACAGGCTGTTATTTTATACACTATTATTAAACTAAGGTAATATTATAATTTCTGGTGGTTCTTATTATGAAATTACTCTTGAAATTCAACATTTTCTTATGAATTGTAGCACTGTTTCTGCCTTGATCAGTCGCAGGAACAGATTGAATCCTGGAAAGACACATAGAAACCAATTTCAACCTTGCAATTCATTTTGAAGAATCCATCGAACCCGCTCTTAGTTCTGTATGTCTTACAGTGATCTTTTGTAATGGCCAGGAAACAGTTAAATGATACTTTATGAAATTAGAAACCAGCCAAGTAAAACTTTATGAACTCACGATAGAAGTCAGTGAACTGGCCTGGGGTAATTTGTCTTTTTCTTCATTTTTCTTCTTCTTCTTGCTCTGGTAGTCATGCCCTGTGCCCCTCAGTTTACCCATTAACCCCCTGCCTACAAACCCCCCTTGCCTTAGTAATAGACTGCTTGCACCTGCAAAATAATCTGCTTAGTAACAAATTATGTTAGTTAGCCAAACAATGAAGCTGTACTGTATAAAAGATTCACCAGCCCTGAGCTAGCTGCTGTTCTCCCTTCAGATTGGCATGGAGACAGCCCCAGCTGGCAAAATAAAGCTCCTAAAAACTTTTTATTCAGACTCTGTGGTCACTCTGTTAAGACTTGCCATTTCATTTGACCCAAAGTAGTAATTGATGATCAACTTATTTATTAGGGTCAGGAATAGACTATACAGCACCTCTAGGACAAAGAAAGGGGACAAAAGGCAGAATCAAGAGACTGTTCTGTTTTGAGTTCCCAGTAGCTATTGTCTAACTTTAGAATCATTTTTCATAGACTCATTTCAAGTTTTGAAGTTCTTCAATACATCTATAATTCTCTATCTTCTACCTCATGACCAGGCAAGGTGAACATAGACAAAATGGAACTGAGTTTTAAAAAATAAAAGGTGAATAAATTTCTTGGAAACACAACAAAATAAAACTAAGATGGCGTGGACATACTCGACTGAATAAGCATTGAATACCACTCAATGGCCGTGGAAATACATTGGGAAAGTAGTGCTCTCTAGCACTTTGAATAACAAATGTTCTATAAATTTTCCATCTTACAAATATACCATGAAGCTCATTTCTTCAAGCAACTAGGTGAGGGCCATCTCCATGTTGACTCCTGAATTGAAAAACAAACAAGCAAACAGAACAAACATTCCTGTTAATTTGGATATCTCAATAGCATCTAAATTCCACATAATCAATGGGCATGGCTTTGGAAAAGGAAATGACATCGGAGTTGGAGTTCAAGTTTTGGTTTTGCCATTTATTGATTGTATAACCTTGAGTAAGTAACTAAAACCTTCTGAGTCTTAGTTTTCTTTATCTGTAAAATAGGACTGAAAATATTTTCACCAATAATTTTACAAGGCTTTGTGAAAGTGCTTTGCCATTCATGAAAAGCTCTCAATATGTAGCTTATTGTTAGTTATTCTATGAATTAACAAGGAAGTCAAAACCAGAGGTGGCTCTGGAGAATGGAGATCATGCCCACTGTCCAATGACCTTGGTTTGAAAGGAAAAGGGAAGAACTGTTCTATTTTTTTTTCCTCGGTTATTCTGTAGGACTGGTATAAGGAAATTTTGAAGAAAATTTCCATCAGCTAAAATCATCAGAACCACTACTGATCAAAACCATCATGTTCTGGTGTTTACATTTAGTTCAATAAGTTTTGTCAGCTGTTAATTAAAAAATCTAATATGGGCAAGGCAGTGTAGCATGGTATATAGAGTTTCGGCATTGTTATTAGGTGGATTTGTGCTAAAATCCTGTTTCTAATGCTTATTAGCCACATGACCTTGGTCAAACCACTTAACATTGTTGTGGGTCTGGAGCTAGGAGAGACATGATTTTGAAGCCATCTATCAGAGCCTAGTATAACTCTCTAAGATACTTATTCAATTATGTACTAATTGTAATCTATATCAGGGCTTCTTAAACTTTTTCTACTTGCAACTCCTTTTTGCATTTCAGCTGTGTTTGTTGGCGTTGTGTGGTATGATGGCATGTGCAGTGCAAAGTGTACATGCTGTGCGGTCAGAACAAGGCTGCAGTAAAGTCACACAATGCAACATGGGCAAGTACTGACAGAAACACCTTGGATTTATTATGTGATATTTACTTTATTTATTATGATTTTGAATTAATTTTTAGTTGTTGCACATTCAGAAATCTTTTACTGTTGCCAGATTTTTAGCAATCCTATATCAGGTTGAGACCTCCATTTAAGAACTGCTGAATATGGTCAAGGGAATTTCTGTACTGATATTATCAAAGATATTTGATGCATTGGTGTATGCACAAGACAGTGTCCTAGGTCATGGGCATACAGAAATGAAAACTGACACAATTCTCTGCCCTCAGGAACTTCAGAGTTTAGTAAAGAATTTAGACATATCTGTATGTCAAGTCAATAAGCATTTAATAATGTCTTCTTATGTGTCAAGCACTGTGATAGACACAGAGAATACAAATAGAAAAAGGACAATCCCTGCCCTCAAGGAACTTACATTCTAATAAGGGAGGATAATGCATAAAAGGAAGCTGAGAATTGTGTATGTGTGTGTATGTGTGTGTGTGTGATAATTATCTTAAAGATCTGTGAGGTCTTCATTATGGGTATACTGCCCCTTGAAGCAGATCATAACTCCTTCATGCCTTAGTAAATAGTTCCATTAGTTGATGTGATTAAAAAAAATTACCTGTGGTTAACCTTTTAAGGTAAAGAAGAACAAATGAGCCAGGCTGCTCCATGGACAACAGAAATACACTTCTTCATTCAGATCATGCTTGAAACCTTTTTATCTTGGTAGGGCTTCCCAGAATTTGTGTTCCTCTCTCATAACCTTTGAAAATGCAGTGTCACCTCCGTACTGTGAAGAGGCAGAGTGGTAGAGGAATAAATAATAAAATTCTATGGCAAGCATGACAGATTGGCCAGAGAGCTGGCATTGGCATCAGGAAGACCTGGGTCCGAGCTCCACCACTGACACATACTGATTGTGTGACTCTCACTAAGTCACGCATCTTCTAAGTACTCTAGATAACACTAACACTAAAAGTCTCAAAGAAAGTGCCGAATTGCATTGGTAGAGGGAGTTTCCTTATCTGGAAGTTCCCAAAACAATACTACCTATCACGCCAGAACATCATTTTGTTCAAATAAGAAGTAAAAAAGAAAGACTTGAAGATAGAGGGGGTAATTTTAGCCCCTTACTTTATTAACTCTTAATACTGATTACAAATTAGTAGTCACTAAGTGGTGCAGTAGATAGAGTGCAGGGCCTGAAGTCAGCAAGACCTGAGTTCAAATCCTACCTCAGATACTTACTGGCTATGTGACCCTGGGCAAGTCACTTAACTCTGTTTGCCTCAGTTCTTCATCTGTAAAATGAACTGGAGAAGGAAATGGCAAATCACTCCAGTATCTATGCCAAGAAAACCCTAAATGGGTGGAAGGAGTTTGAAGCAGTAGAATCAAAGATAGATAGAGAACAAAAGTAATTTCATCTTTTTTCTTTGCATACCTAGCACCTAACAGTCTACTGTCTGTAATATAGAAAATATTGAATAAATGCTTGTTGAGTGAGTAATTGATTCAGAAATTCAAGGAGAGGGAACATTTTCAGTTGTGGGATAATTGGAGGTTTCGTGGACTATGTAGTTTTTGAGTTAGATCTTGAAAGAAAAGAATTTTAATTGATGGAGACAGAGTGTAGGGTAGAGTAGGTTCCATTATAAGAATGGGAAATTGAATGTATAGATGTTTAGTGGAGGTAGGAAAAAAATCTTCTGGTTGGAGTGGAAAATATACAAAGGAGAGTACTGTGATATCAGGATAGAAGTGATGGAGCCAGACTGTTAAGGACCTTGACTGCCAGATTAAGGGGTTTATATTTTATTCTGTAGGTGATTTGGAGTGGAGCCACTGATGGTTTTCTGAGTAGGAGACTGATGTGATCAAACTGTACATTAGAAAGATTACTTTGGCACCAGTGTGAAGGACAGATTGAAGAAGAAGGAAGAGTTAGTGGACTATTACACTAGTCTAAATGAGAGGTGAAGGCTTGAAATATGGCAATGGCAATGAAATTAGAAAGGAAATCAGAAATGAGAGGACATATGGGGAAGATGTTTTGGTAGGAGAATAGACAGGACTTGGCACGGAATTGCCTGAGGAAAATGGTGAAGATAGAAGAGTCAAGAATGGTTCCAAAGTTACAAGACTGCATAACTAGAATAATGATGGTACCATTGTCAAAAATGTGCAAGTTAGGAGGAAGAACAGAGTTTTTTGGGAGGAATGTTCAATTTTGGACATATTGAGTTTGAAGTGTCATTCAGGAGGGTATGTCCAGCAGCTGATGGGAAAGCAGGTGATATGGGACAGTATATTGGAGCTGGATGTATAGATTTTGAAGTCAACTTCATGGAAAGTTGATAATTTAAGTCATGAGAATGCATGAAACTGTGAATTGTCAAAAAACATTTATTAAGTACCTACTATGTGCCAGGCACCGTAATAAGCTCTGAGTATACAGATGTGAAAAAGAAAGATGGTCACTGTCCTCAAGGAGCTTATAGTCTAATGGATGAAGACAATGGAAAATACATGAAAGAAAGTGCCATGGTTTTATGGCTTCAACCTCCAATGAGAGGGGTGGAGGTACTGATAAAATGTGAGTAATAAGTCATATTCTGTCTTGAAAGATGAAGGGATTTCTCAATGGTATTTTATTGGAGGTCTAGTAGAAAAATCAAAGAAGTCCACAGTAGGAGAGGAGAAGCCTGAAGGCAGAAGCTGAATGAGACTGTATGGGAAGGAGAAGAGAGAAGAGGAGAGGAGAGGGAAGGAGAGGGGAGCAGAGGGGAGGAGAGGAGAGGAGAGTGTGGGGGCAGAAGTTTGAGTAATCACCATGTTTAAATGGGGGAAGTGGTAAGGAAGAAGAGGAATTAGCCAATGAGACTAAGAAGGATTTGTCAGAGAGGTAGGAGACCAGGACAGAGCTATGTTAAGGGAATAAAGAGAAGGAGGAAGATAGTGTCACCTGTGTTAAATGTAGCAGAAAGGTCAAAGATGAGGGCTGAGAAGAGACGCTAGATTTGTCAATAAGGTGCTGGTGCCATTCAGAACTTCCTTAGAGGAGGTAGTTTTAATTGAATAGTAGGTATGGAAGCCAGATTGCAAGAGACTGAGTGGCATTACAGACTTTGAGTAGAGACTATCCTAGAAATTTACCAATAAAAGAGGAGTAGAAATGTAGGATGATACATTGAGGGGATTGCCCAGTAAGACAAGGTTGTTTTGGTTGGTTTGCCTGTTTTTTGTTTTTAGGGTAGGAGAAAGACTAGCATGTTTGTAGGCAGTGGGATTGGTTTGTTCTTGAAGAGAACCAAAATGGCATCACTATGTTGGGGTTAAGGTACAGTGTGTACTACTGTGGTTGATTAGACCAATAGGAGCTCAGAAGACTCTACCACAGGCAGTGGGGTTAGGACATATATTTTACAGCATGAGTGTGTTTTCATGCCTTTCTTTCTGATTATAGGTCATAGGATCATCAATTTAGAGCCTGAAGGGACCTTTGACACTGTTGTATCCAACATCTCATTTAATTGAAATCACTACAGAGAGGTTAAATGATTTGCCCAGGGTCGCACAGCTAAGTATGTTTGGTGGGATTTGAACCCAGGTCATCCCAACTCCCACTCCAGTGCTGTATCCACTTTGCTGTTGAAATGTGATGATTTTATCTCCCTGACTACAGCCAGTGTCTTTTACAGGGTGTTAGGACGCCATGATTCTCTACTCTCTTTCACTTTCCCAGATTCTATATGTATTGATTTTCTTAGATGGAGGGGGCAAAGAGCAGTATTAAAACTGAATTATCATAGCCAAAGAATGGATCTAGTTACTCAGTGCCACATTAGCTCAAACCTTGCAAAGGAGGCTGAGAGCTCTGTCTCTGTGAACAGTTCTGTTTACACTGCTCACTAAATTCACTTTGGCACCCAACTGATTTTTTATCCCTGCCCTTCCATTTATTAGACAAAGGACTATTCAAAGAAAGAAAAATGTGGAAGAAAAAGTACTTGGGGTTAAATGAGGGCACAAAAGAAGTAAATATAGTTGACAATGAGAGGAAGTTTGCTCTTTTCACCCAAGCACAATTACCCCTATCTTACAGTTGATGAAACTGAGACTTTTTTTTTGGCAAGGCAATTGGGGTTAAGTGACTTGCCCAGGGACACAAAATAGTTAAGTGTCAACTGTCTGAGGCTAGATTTGAATTCAGGTCCTCCTGACTCCAGGGGCAGTGCTCTATCCGCTGCACTACCTAGCTGCCCTGAAACTGAGACTTAAAGGGTTGAATTGACTTGCCTAGGGTCCCTCAGCCAGCACATTTCAGAACCAGGATTTGTACCTAAGTCTTGACTTTAAGGCGGGTTCTGTATCAGAATACACTACCCTCTAATTGAGTGAAATTATCAAGGAAAAGTCTTAGAATTCCTTCTGATAACAACTTCAAGTATTCAGTTCAATAAACATTATGTTATATTTTAAAAGCCTCATTTGCCAGACACTGTACTAGATACTGGGCTTATAAAATAGGAGAGACTTTTAGTCAATAGCCCTTCAGTAGGGCTATTTGGGCATATAACAGTGAGGAAAAATAATTTCAACAAGGTCATATATATAACAAGTCAGGGCTGAGCTGGGACCAGCAGCCAGGTTTTCTGGTTCTAGAGCTCCTCCTACCAACTCCCCAGCTTTGTTTGCTTTCAAAGCAATACTAGAATTATAAGGCAGCTAGGTGGCACTGAGGATAGCGCGTTAGGCCTGGAGTCAGGGAGACCTGAATTCAATTCCAACCTCAGACATTTACTATCTGTGTATTCCTGGGCAAACCACTTAGCCCTGTTTGTCTGTTTCTTCATCTTTAAAATGAACACTCGTAATTGTTACTTGAGCTCCTTCATTATGGTTCAGCCACAAAAATGAAGTAAATCACATTAAAATTAAAATGGAGAAGGAAATGGCCAACCACTCCAATATCTTTGCCAAGAAAATGGGGTGGAGGGGAGGTCACAAAGAGTCACACCTGACTGAAACAACTGAACAACAACAAAAACAAAAAAATGCCAGAGTTAAACGAGATAGGAAGGGTTCTTTTCATATGTACAAGAGCTTGTGTGAACAATATAAACAGTACTCTGGGGCATAACAAACAGGATGCTGCTGTGGGAATCCAGAGACTGACATTTAATTCCATCTTTACCTCTTACTTCTAATAATTTGAACCTTGGTTTATCATGTACAAAATGAGGAATAGTAATAATTAAAGTTTAAGAAGAACTTTAAGTTTTGCAGGGTGCCTTACGTAAACTATCTCATTTGATCCTTACAACTACACTGTGTGTTAGGGACAACAGGTACCATTGCCCACATTTTACAGATGAGGCAGCTGAGGCTCATAGCTGGTGTCAGAAACAGGATTTGAACCCGGGTCTTTCAGAATCCAAGTCAAGTGCTTTATTTCTCCATGCCTTTCTAAGTCAGAAGCAGTCAACTGGGGAAACACTCATAACTGTTACTAAGCCAATTCAGTCAATTAAGTCAACATAATTACTCTTTGTTCTGCAGAACCTAGTATACTCCGTCACTCTTAGTTAGAAATTAGAGCTTGGAAGAGCTCTAGGTTACATGGGCCGGAGATTCACACAGATACTAAGCTGGACTTTGAGTATCAACATCCTCCCTAGCTGTGTGACCTTGGGGAAGTGAGCCACTTTGAGTACTGAGCTAGGAACCAGAAGTCTTTAATTTGAGTCCTAACTGTATGAACCCACGATACACCTCTAGCATAGCCTGTCTTTAAGACTTTGGCAAAGTCACTTAAGAAGAAATCAAGCTGTTTTCTTCATCTGGAAAATGTAGGAAAATAGTAATTTTACCACCAAGCTCACAGGATTTTTATGAAGATCAAAATGAGAAGATGATGATGATGATAGTTAACATTTTTATAGTATGTACTACACGCCAGGCTCTGTGCTAAATAAGTACTTTACAAATATCATCACATTTGATCCTCACAGCAACCCTGGGAGGTAGGTGCTATTATTATCCCCATTTTACAGATGAGGAACCTAAGAAAGAGGCTGTGGGTTATATAGCTAGAAAATATCTGAGGCTGGATTTGAACTCGGGTCTCCCTGACTCCAGATTTAGTGCTCTGCCTACTACACTATAAAATTTGTGATTGTGTAAAGTGAATTACAGACAAAAAATGTGTTGCATAAATGAAGGTTTTTTTCATTTTCATCATCCATATCATTGTTCACTTCAGTAGGCTTCAACTTCCTTATATGTGAAATAAGGGGACTGACTTCAATGATTTATAAGATCATTTCCAGTTTTGCCAGTCCATTGTTCTCTTCCACTTCTCTTATTTCTCTTCCCAATTTTTCTTCCACTTCCCCTATTTGGTTTTGAAAATCTTTCTTCAGCTCATCTCTAGCTTTAAGGCATTCTTCATGTTTATTGGAGGCCTCTGGTGGGGGTGCTCTGGCTGCGCTCTCCTCCTCC
>JAQQSU010009171.1:0-12762 GCA_028627135.1 Pseudochirops cupreus
CATCACCATCATCACCACCATCATCATCACCATCATCACCATCACCATCATCACCACCATCATCACCATCATCACCACCATCATCACCACCATCATCATCACCATCATCACCATCATCATCATCACCATCATCATCACCATCATCACCATCACCATCATCACCACCACCATCATCATCACCACCATCATCATCACCATCATCACCATCACTGTAACAGTTTATGTTTATGTAGCACTTAATATGTGCCAAGCACTGTGCTAAGCACTTCACAATTCTTATCTCATTTGATCCACACAACCCTGGGAGGTGGGTGCTATTATTATCCCCATTTTACAAGTGAGGAAACTGAGGCAGGAAGAGTTTAAGAGACTTGCCCTGGCTCACATATCTAGGAAGCATCTGAGGCCAGGTTTAAGTTCAGGTCTTCTGACTCCAGACCCCACACTCTATCTGCTTGGTTATCTAGCCGCCATTATTATAACTCTGGGTACTCCTTTGAGGCTCCAGTCACCTGAGAATGAAAGCATATTTTTGGTACCATGGAAGGGAGAGAGGGGAGAATAGGGGAGGATTTAGCTTGGACATTCTGGTTCTTAGGCCCAAGTTCCTTCCCCACACCATTTGTATTTGGTGAGGTGACTGATCCAAGGGATTGTGTGTGCCTGTGAAGGCCTGTAGTTCTGGGGCCAGGTATTTGAAAGCACACTGAGAGACTTACATGTGTTGGGAGGAGGGTGAGCAGGGTAGAAAGGGGATGAGATACTACACCATAGCTGAAGGAAATGGGATATTTAGCTGGAGAAGGATAGCTTTCTTTAAGGATTTGAAGGGTAAGCATGTTAAAAAAGGGATTTGATTTAGTCTGCCAATCCCAGAGCTAGAACCAACGGGGTGAGGGATGGGATGGAAAAGGAATTCAAGGAAGTAACTTGGACTCAGTGACAAGGAAGAGCTATCTAACACTCAGAGCTTTCCTGCAATGGAATGTGATGCCTACAGAAGGAATGAGATACATGTTGTTGGAGGTATTCAATCCAAAGCTAATGACTGACTGTCAGGGAGGGATACTATGGAGAGAGCATTCCACACTGCTTGGGGATTAGGTTAGATAGATGCTCTCTGAAGTCCTTTCCAGCTCCTAGAATCAATGATTTTATGGTGTGTGATCTGATGGGTTGTTTATTTGGTGAGGGCCCCATCAACGGGAACAGGGGATATTCTCAGCAACCCCCTCCACAGCTCCCTTCCCTCCCTCCCTCCCCCACCCCATTCATTCCTGAAACCTAGGTCTTTGGTCCTTTTCCCTTGCCCACATTCTTTCCCCTCGCCCCTCAGATTGGGACCTCAGGGGGCTCCAGGACTTTGACTTACAGCCTCCAACAGCCCCACCCCAGGTCACAGCTAAGGGTGTAGAGCCAGGAATAAATTCCAAGTGGCCTCCTCCCACTGCTCAAATCTCCCATCCCCTCACACACCCTGCTCCCAACCCCCAAGCTGAATATTATTTTGCTCCAAACAAAAGAAAACCGATAATGTCAACATTCCATGTTAACTCAGACTTAACTCAGACACAGAATACAAAAATCGCAGAACTTCAAAGAACAGTCAGATGGTAAAATGACAGAACTAAAGGAATCTTAGAACAAAGAATGTCAGAATTGGGAGGGCCCTTGGAACACAGAATGTCAAGAGCCAGAAGGGATCTTAGAACATAGAATATCAGAGCTAGAAGGATCTTAGAACATAGAATGTCAGAGCTGGAAAGGTCCTTAGAACATTAAATCTTTTTTTAATTTTTAAATTTTTTATTATTTTTTTGTGTTTTGGAGGGGCAATTGGAGTTAAGTGACTTGCCGAGGGTCACTCAGCTAGTAAGTGTTAAGTGTCTGAGGCCAAATTTGAACTTAGGTCCTCCTGACTATTCACTGCACCACCTAGCTGCACCTAGAACGTTGAATCTTAAAGACAAAAAATGCCTTAGTGAGAGCTAGTATAGGAATGTTTACCTGGCATTAGTGACCTTAAAAAATTTTTTTAGTAAACTGTATTTACATATAACTGCATATATTTAAATACGTATAATATAGCATGTTATATAATATACAAATATAACATTCAAATATAATAAATCAGTATAATTGCCTTTGTAATTCTATGCATTTTATTATATGCATTTCAAATATAATCCCAAGAAGGGGTTCCTGGCTTTGCTAGCCTAACAGAGGAGTCCAGGACATAAAAAAGGTGACAATTCTCTACTCTAGTATAACTAACTCTCTGATATTAAAGAGAAGGAACTTCAGAACCAGAGTGGGGAAGAAAATTGTCCAAGGTCACACAGTGGGTGTGTGCAAAAAAAAAACAAACCAAGCTGCCTACCTTCCTTCCAGAACTCAGTATATGTACTATTCTTAAAAACACCATTAACTGAGAAGAAAAAAAGAAAGATCTAAATTCTTTTTTGCACTAACAATTTCCAAATATAATTCCAGCCTATACCATCAGACCCTTCAGTCCCCCAAGGCTTACCAAGAGACCTGTAAACTGTCCCTGGCCTAGTCATATTGAGGCCCTTCTCACAGCTGGCTCTGACTGAGAGAGCTGGTACTACTCTACCGCCCTGGCTACCCCAACCACTGGTGGTCCTGCTTCTCTAAATTGAGAATGAGGTTGAAGGGCCTCTGAGCAGCCAGTAGAGACCATTTCCTAAGAGTCTGTCCCAATTTCTCTGCTTTTGCAGGTCCTAAGGCTCTCTGTGCTCCTGAGCAGAGGTTATGCCAAATGCATCAGTCATTTAGTTCTAAACCCCAGAAGGGAGAGACATGGGAACCCCCACTTTCAGGGAGGAGCCCTCCCCTCAGGGGCTAGTCTGAGGGAGAACACACAGCCCAGGTTGGATCATAACAGTTTTATTCTCTCCCACAGTTTTGGTCAGTTTTCAGTTCTGTCGACCAAAACCATATCCACCCAGATGTGCCTGACTCTGTCTTCACTTGGGGCAGGCCCAGCGTCTACCCCTTCTTCTCCCTACTAGCCCCACCCACACCCTCCAGGTGATGAAATGAGTATAGCTGGGCCTGAACCTGGGAGGTGGCTGTGATAAGATCCAGGACAGTGCCCTAGTGATAGATCTGGAAGTAATTATCCACTACTGGGGGCCCAAGCCTTCTATTTGGAGACTCTGAAGTTTCAGGTCAGCGCTGGTGACTTTGGCCAAGTCCTTTCTACTCTCTGGTCCTGTTTCCTCATTAGTAAAAGTCCTAAGTTGTCTCTGTCCCTGACAGTCTATAACTGTTTGAGGGTGGGAAGTCTTTGAAAAACTCAACGCCATGAAAGGAGGCTGCATTGAAGATACTGTCCGAGAGAGCTATGTCGGGCTAGATACCCTCTGAAACTCCTTCCACCTGGAGATCCCGTGGTACTATATTGGACCCACATCAGGGACCTGGGGACTGAGAAAGAGAGGAGCCCCTCCCTCACCTGCTAGGAACTCATAGGATTCAGCCCTTCCAGGCCAGAGGAATAGGAGCAGCCCAGTGGGGGTGGGGCTTATCCATCATTCACTGCCTTGATGACATCCCTTCCCCACCCCACCCCCACATGCCTGCTTAAGACCCCTTCCCGGGCTCTCATTGACTAAAGGAGCAAATCCAGACTTATCGGTTGCTTTCAAAGTCTAGCTCAATCTGGCTCTAGGAGCTGCATGTCACTGGAGGTATTCAAAGGTGAGTACCTTTCCAGCTTTGTGCATGCTATGACCCACTCCAATTCAGAAACCATATCAAAGCCTACCATGTACTGAGCACTAGGTATGCAAATATGCTGCACAGACCCTGCCCTCGGGTACTTTACAATTTATTAGGTGGAAAATAACATGAATGCAGATAAGTAAAGAGAAGATGTAGGCAAAGGGAATAAGAAATCATTTCAGTAGGTGAGGCTTGGGGGATGGGAGATGGGGATTGGAAGGGAGTCTAAGAGGCATAGAAATGGAGGGAGCACATTCTAAGCATGGCAGGGTCACAGCCTGTGCAAAGGCAAGGAGATGAGAGATTGTATGTCATGGAAGTAAGTCACATAAGCAGGGTGGTTAGACTGCACCACAGAATGGGTGAAAGGAAGTGGTGTGCCAGAGGACTGGAAAGGTAGGCTTGATTGTGACGAGCTTGAAATACCAGTCAGAGGAGTTTATATTTGACCTGAGACAACTGCGAACCAGGAGGAGCCGCCAGAGTCAGTGAAGGGGCACAGGGGACAGAGCACTAGACATGGTGTCAGGAAGACCTGAATGCAAATCCAGCTCTCTAGCCGTATGGCTTTGAGTGAGTCACTTAATCTCTTTGCCTCAGATTTTCTTTGTAAGATGAAGATGATATAATAACACCTACCTCCCAGGGCTGTTGTGAGGCTAGAGTGAGATAATGACTGTAAAAAGCCCTTAGCACAGCACCTGGCACAGAGCGGGGCTATGTAAATGCTTATATTCCCTCCCTTTCTCCTCTCCCATTGAAGATTTGACAGAGGGGGTGGGACATGGTCGGATCTGGGCTTTAGGACGACAATTTTGGCAAGTGTGTGGAGAATGGACTGGAGAGGAGAGGAGAGGGATGGGGAGAACAGTGAGGAGATAGTTGGACCAATATAAGTGGGAGGCGATGAGACCTGGGGGTAGTGGTCCTATGAGTGCACAGCAAGGGTCAGAGGCAGGAGACATTGTGGAGTTAGAATGGGCGTAGAGCTTTGGGTCTGGAGTCAGGAAGACCTGAGTTCAAATCCAGCCTCAGACACTTACAAGTTGTATGACCCTGAGCAAGTCACTTCACCCTGCTTGCCTCTCTTTCCTGATCTGTAAAATAAGCTGGAGAAGGAAATGGCAAATCAGCTCAATATCTTTGTTAAGAAAATCCCAAATTGAGTCATGAAGAGTCAGATACAATTGAAAAATGACTAAACAAACAAAAAATGAGGTTATGAACCTAGGTGGTTGGAAAGATGTGTGTGTGTGTGTATTCTCAACAATAAGAGGGGGATTCAAGGAGAGAGGGGTTGCTTTGAGCTGGGGTGGTGGGAGCAGGAATCAAGACAGGCTTTTTGGAGGAGGGAGTTCTTAACATGGGGCTTGAAGGAAGGGGAATGTGTTCCAGGTGTGGGGGACTTTGATGGACAGACTGTGGGAATGCACAGAGGAACCAGGCAAGTCAGGAAAGAGGAGCAGCTAGGAAGGACCTCTGTGTTACCCGAGCTGGGCCTGAAAGGAAGGATGGTGGTAACTGGGAGCAAGGAAGTAGCCCACCCCAAGAGAGGGCAGGACAAGAATGAGGCATGGAGAGCAGTCCAGCCTAGGGAGAACCTGGGATGTACAGGGGAGCAGCATGAGATGAGTTTGGGCTAAGCCAGGTTGTGGGGGCTCCTACAGATGTTCCCCTGTTTTGACCTGTTCTGCCACTCTGTGCATTTCCATACCAGGGATAGGCTTCATCTCCATCTCTGCCTCTTGACATCTTTCCCTTGGTGAGGTGTCCCTCACAAAGCCTTCCCCAGTGCCTGGCTCCCCTCCTCTAAAAATGCTCCCTCTCTCTTCAGAGCTCCCCCACCCCTCTCTCTTGGGTCCCTCCCATGCTCTGATGCCAGTAAACACCGTATTACAGTTATATGTGAATATCTCAGCCTTCATTAGTTCTTAAGCTTGTTGTGAGCAAGGGACTGGCCCTTTCTCACCTTTGCATCCCTAGCACATGGCCTTGCACACAGTAGGCATATGACTTACTTGATGAATTGAACTAAATGGGGTGGAACCACCAGGTTCTGGGGGGTTGGGGAGGCCTGAATGTGGGCTGAAATGATTCTGGAGCAAATCTGGGAGAGTCTGTGAACCTGAAGAGAAGAATTGGAAACGGCTGTGAAGGGAGAGAAAGGAGGCTGATGGAGCAGCAGCAGCAGCAGGAAAATGACCCGACCTCCCCAAGCCTGCTTTCTTCCATTCCCACCCCCCACTGGGGCTCACACATGGTCCACTGGTCCTACTCTGGCCCCACCCACCAAGGCTGCAGCAGGCCGGGGGGCCAGGGATGCAGAAAGGAGGGAGTGTCAGAATCTTTCCCACTGTCTCAGGCTTCCCACCGGACATTCTCTCCCCCCACAGCCTGCAACCATTCACCCAGCACATCTTCTCCCACCCCATCCATCAGCCCCAGCATCAGCCCTCCCTTCCCACCCACTTTCCACATCTGTAAAATCCTGGAACATTCTCCCCTCCATCTCCTCCCAACCCTGATCTGTCTCCTTCTGTCTGCCTGTTGCCTGTCTTTCTGTCCACGAGTCAATCTGCCCATCTACCTTTCTGTGTGTGTGTTGGGGGGGGAGGTACATGCTCAAGACATTACAGGCGCCTCTCCCTCCACCCTTCCCTCTTGGGTTGCTAAAATACTCCCAACTCTGTCACTACACATGGAAAAACAAAGCCCCACTACCCCCACTCCAAGGCCAGGAAGGTCAGGAAATGAACAAGGAGAGGGACACCCTCGGGAGAGGGCCATATCTCTGCTTTCATATGGAGTGCTGGCCTTGGAGACAAGAGATTGTAGTTCAAACCTTGCCTCAGATATCTATCAGCTAGGTGACCCTGGGCAAGTCACTTAACCCTGCTTGCCTCAGTTTCCTCATCTATAAAATGAGCTGGAGAAAGAAATGGCAAAGCTCTCCAGTATCTCTGCCAGGAAAACCCCAAACAGGGTCATGAAGAGTCAGACACGACTTGAATGATTGAACAACAACAAAAATATATACACACCTATATATATATATATACATACACACACACACACACACACACACACATACACGTACGTATATACATTATATATGTATACCTGTGACTTTGCAAGCCTTCGAGTGCCATTTCGCTGTTCCTTCATCCTCTTCCTCATCCTATAAAAATCCCCCACATCCTTCAAGTCTCAGCTCATGCCCGGCCATCCCGGGAAGCCGTCCCAGGATTCTCTAGCCCTCCACGCTCTCCTTTCTCTTCAGTTCTGTGTCACACAGTCCTGAGTACTTGCTGCATTATGGAATCAAATCGAATTAAAACTGTCAAATACACAGGACTTATTTGTTTGATTCAAGACATTGCAACGTTCCCTAATTGCTTAGATTATATATCCTCCCCTGCTGTGCCCCCCGCCCCCAGGAACTGGAGGCCTGGAGAGGGCAGGGACCTAGTCTCCTCCAGCTACTGTTTCCCCTGATCACGGGGCCAGTCTCCTCAGTAATGATGACAGCTGCCCTTTAAGGCTGGCAAAGTCCTTTCCATGTTATTTGCCGATTCATTTGATTCTTACAACAACCCTGGGAAATAGGTGATATTATTCCCATTTTACAGATGAGGAAACTGAGTCAGAGAGACATTAAGCAACTTTCCCAGAGTTACAAAGCTAATAGATGTCTGAGGTTGTATTTGAACTCAGGTCTTCCTGACTCCAGCCCCAGCCTCCAGCATTGTGTGACACAGAACCTAAGACAGTGGTTCTCAACCTTCCTAATGCCTCGACCCTTTAATACTCAGATGTGGGCGTATCTGCATGTGGGTGGACCTGCCTGGAGACAGATAAAGGAGCCATGTCCCAGTTCCTAAGACCATTGGAAATATGTGTTTTCCAATGGTCTTAGGCGACCCCTGTGGACCCTGTGAAAGGGTTGTTCAACCCCCAAAAGGGGTTGTGACCCACAGGTTGAGAACCTTAGGTCTCTTAGGTCCTAAGAGAAAGGAGAAATCATGGAGGGCTAGAGAATCCTGGAACGGCTTCCTGAGCTAGCAGGACTTGAGCTGGGCCTTGAAGGACGTGAGAGATTTCAATAGGATGAGGAGGAAGATAAATGAACAGTTACATGGAGCTTTAAGGCTTGCAAAGTCACAGGTATACATATAATATGTGTATATATATATATATATATATATATATATATATGCACACACACATACACATGTGTATGTGTATATACATATGTGTGTATATATTTTTGTTGTTGTTTGGGCCTTTAAGTCGTGTCCAACTCTTCATGACCCCATTTGGGGTTTTCTTGGCAAAGATACTGGAATAACTTGCCTTTTTCTTTCTCCAGTTCATTTTACAGCTGAGGAAACTGAGGCAAACAGGGTTAAGCTCCAGCTCTACTTGTAGTCACTAACTGCAAGTATGTGCTTGAGAAATATTTACTGGAAAGAGCTAATAGACACCTGGGTTGTAGTCCCTCATTGTCTCATTCTTACATGAATCATTTAATTTCCCTGGAACTCAATTTTCTTATCTATACTATGGAATTAATAGGTCCTGCCTCATCTTCTTAGGAATCAGAATGTGTTAGAGCAGAATAGGACATTAAAACATAGAATATTAGCTGTAAGGAACCCCAGAACATACAATAACAATATTTGTCATTTATATGGCAATTTAAAGTTTGCAAAGCACTTTGATTTGATGGTGCTCTAGAACCTTAGAACTCAGGTCAGATCTAGAAGAGGCCTTAGAACCCCAAAATGTCAAGGTTTGGAGGGACCTTGGAAAATTGACCATCTGAGTGAAGGGGCCAATCTCAGTACAGAATGCCAGAGCTGGAAGAGGCCTCAAACTATAAAGCATCAGAGTTGTGGAGCACAGAACACAGAGATGTAAGGGATTTTTCCTTGTGTAGTCTCATGTAGTCCCAAGGTTCTATGATTCTGTGTCTCAAGGTCTAAACAGGAATTCAGGATGCAATGTGGCAAAGTGTAAAAAGCTCTGAACTTGGGCCATGAAGATCTAGGCTCATCTCCCAGCTCCCACACTTACTAACTAAATGAACCTTAGCAAGTAATGCTTCCTTTTCTTAGCCTTAGCTTTCTCATCCATAAAATGGGTATAATGACACTTGTTCTTACACCTGCACAGGGCTGTTGTGATCTTACATCCCTGTGGAGATGGGAGCTGTTATGATGATCCTAAGACCCCAGGACTCCCAGACTCCAGGTGGACGATGCTCTGATCCTAAAATACTAAGCCTAGGAGTGGCTCAAGGGGTCTGGTCTGGCTCACAGTTCGAATGTCAAGTCAGCAAAGTTGGTTTTCAAGGCTCCAGCTCTTTTTTTTCCTTCCTCCTTTTTCTCCCTCTTTAATTTCTTTTCCCCTGGCTTGCCTAGTCGGTCTTAATGTGATTAGATAGATAGACAGAGACAGACAGACAGACAGACAGACAGAAAACAGAAACATAGATACAGACAGAAAATAGACAGATACAAACAGACAGAAAACAGACAGAAAGAAACATAGATACAGACAGAAAATAGACAAGTAGATAGATGAAGATAGAGACAGACAGACAGATAGATAGAGACAGACAGACAGACAGACAGAAAACAGAAACATAGATATAGACAGAAAATAGACAGAAAGAAACATAGATACAGACAGAAAATAGACAAGTAGATAGATGAAGATAGAGACAGACAGGCAGATAGATAGAGACAGACAGACAGACAGACAGAAAACAGAAACATAGATACAGACAGAAAACAGACAGAAAGAAACATAGATACAGACAGAAAATAGACAAGTAGATAGATGAAGATAGAGACAGACAGGCAGATAGATAGATAGATAGATAGATAGATAGATAGATAGATAGAAACAGACAGACAGACAGACAGACAGAAAACACAAGAGGAGAGAGAGAGAGGGAGGGAGGGAAGGAGAGAGAAAGAGAGACAGAGACAAAGAGAGAGAAAGAGAGACAGAGAGAAAGAGAGAGACAGACAGAGAGGGAGAGACAGAGAGAAAGAGAAAGAGACAGACAGAGAGACAGAGAGAGACAGAAAGAGAGACAGAGAGACAAAGAGAGAGACAGAGAGAGACAAAAAGAAAGAGAGAGAGACAGAGACAGAGAGAGAGAAACACTTGTTAACCACTCATTGTGCTAATCACTAGGGTTACTAGAAGCAAACAAGGCAATACCTGTCCTCAGGGAGCTTACATGCCAATGGGGGAAGATGACCCATAAAGAGAGGCCGCAAAAAGAGTGGCAATACTGTGTGGGTGGAAATGGGCTAGTTTTGGGTAAGATAAGTCAAAGTCAAAGGGTCAGAGCTCAAGATTCCACTGGAGGGAACAAGAATAATGGCCAGAATGGAGGCCGTGTGATATGGAGATAATTTCCAGCAAGATAAGGCAAAAGCTCACCTATTAGAGCTCAGCGTCCCAGGAGTAGAGTCCAAGATTGCAATGAAGTCTCATTTCTTTCTGGGGAATGAATAAACAATCAGAGAACATTTCTTAAGTGTGCCCAGTTCTGCTGAGGAAGCAGAAAAAAGCAAGACAGTCACCGCTTACACTGTGATGTTGTTATTTTTGTCCAGTCGTGTCTGATTCTCGATGATCCCATTTGGGGTTTTCTTGGCACAGATATTGGACAGATACTGGTGTACTGTTTCCTTCTCCAGCTCATTTTATAGATAAGAAAGCTGAGGCAAACAAGGTTAAGTGATTTGCCCAAGGTCACACACCTAGTAAGTGTCTGAGGCCAAATTTGAACTTAGGAAGGTGAGTCTTCCTGACTCCAAGCCTGGCAGTCTATCCCACTGAGCCGTCTAACTGCCTATAATAGAAAAAAAAAAAAGACTGTAACAGAGAAAAAAATGTATTTGTGGCACTGATGGCTAGGAGGGAATATTTTGATTTAGGGAGTCCCGGGGACGGGTAGCAGAGCCACCAGGGAGTGAATGATAAGCCCCTTTGCAGAAATGATTGTTATCTTAATTTGGTTATGATTTCTAAAGCCAAAGAAAGGAAGTGGGAGAAGGAGGCTGGTGGCAGGGTGGGTAGGTAACAAGAAGTTGCCTGGGGTGTGGGCCATGAGAAGATGATGGTCCATCTGCTAACTCTTACTTTTATCACAGGAACATCTTCATTCGTATGCACTGATATCCTTCACTTCACTAGCATAATTTCTTGTTTGTAGAGGGTTACAACCTGCTCTCCCACCCATCCCCCCCCCCACGGGCCTCTCCATCGCCCTTTGGGGGATCATCTATCTTCCAAGACCATAGCATTTCACCCCATGGGCTGGGGACTTTCTCTGCATTCTCTTCACAATAAGTAAATGCCCCAGAGCCACATAGTGGGGAAAGAGGGGGGAGACCACTGACCCATTGGACTACCCACAATGTGAAAAGAACACAAGAATGGCCTTTGGCCCATTGGGTGGATCCCTTGGGGTGAATTTATGATAATTACCCAGATTAGCCACATTGATGAGCTGTCGCCTAGAGTGAATGCACAGCTCAGTGAGATGACTGATTCATTGGGGTGTTGAAGCTCTCCTGCCCTCAAACCAAAAAAGAATCTTCCTACAGATCTGGCACTTTCCCACCTTCACACTGGCTTAATATCAATTCTTCAGTGAAAACTCTTCAGCAGCTCCCTATTGTCTTTTCTGTAAAGTTCAGACTCCTCTGCCTGGCATTCGAGGCTCACCACAATCAGTTGCCACCCTGTTTTTCCAGCCTTGTCTCATATGCTCCCCTCTAAACACACTACTCTCCAGCCAGACTGGACAGCAATCTGCTCTGCATCCACACCCAGTTCTTTCCTATGTCCATGCATTTTATCTGGTTGTCTCCTATGCCCTGAATGTTCCTATCTTCACCTTGAATCCATATTCATAAAGTCCAGCTCAAATGTCACCTCCTATGGGAAGCCTTCATTGACTCCCTTCTAATCCCCAGACTAGTCCCTGTGTAGTATTTCTCAAATGCACTGATCATATAACATTATGTGTTCTAGTTATTGATATGGGTGTCAGCTCTCCCTACTATAAATTTTGGGCAGGATCCAGGTCTTATATGAGCTTTGACTTTCCTCCAGTATCTGATGTACTTTTTCACAAGGTTCTGTGTTTGGCATTGGAGTGACAAAGGAGTGACATCAATTGACCACAATTGAGTAAGCGGCTACTATGTGTCAGATGTGGTCCTAGGGGCTGGATATACATGCTCTCACAGATCTTACATCCTATGTGGAGGTGGAGACAGGAATCAATATGTCCATATGTAACTATATAGAGAATAGATGCAAAGTAAATGCAAGGTAGTTTGGGGAGGGAGGGGTCAGGAAAGGCCTCATGTAGAAGATTTTATTGTTTGTCCTTCATTTTCAGAAAGGATCAGTGACATCACAGGGTGATGTCTTGACTTGGGCATGAATTGGACTTAAGTGAGGCAGGGTTGCACAAAGTCACCAGCCTCACTCTTTCTTCCACAGTCATCAAAGGCCAGTCAGTAGCAGGCCAAAAGTCAGGAGGACCAGTGATATCTCAGGATACAGTAGATGAACTTGGTGTCTTTGTTGTCTGACTAAACCTTAAGGGCTCCAGAATGCCTGCTTCAGTCGTCTTCATGGCTGTGGGAGTAAATTGTTCTCATCTGTCCATTCCACTGGGGGACGTCTTCACAGGCTTGGGATAAACACCTCCCTGACTCACAAATGGGTTTGAGGTCCATCTCTGACCCTCAACCTGGTTTAGACCATTGTAACAGCAAGCACCCCAGCACACCCAGGGCGGCTACTAGCACAGGTTCTTAGATCTGCTTTTCTAAAGGAAAGCAACTCAAAATGGGTTAACAATCTTACTTTAATTAATCAAATACCATTTACCTAGTCCAGGGGAAAAAGTCAACGCCCTGAACTTCAGAGAATACAAACAGAAGTTACGAACAAACAGAAAAACAGATCAGC
>JAQQSU010009172.1:0-12762 GCA_028627135.1 Pseudochirops cupreus
TTCTTGTTGCATGTGAGTGTGCATACATTGCATGTAGTCATGGCGAGTGGAATCATGTTTGCAAAAGTTTTTGAACGTTTTTTTGTGTTTTGACCACAGAGTAGGATCCCTGCCTGCTGCAATAAGCAAGCCAGGGTTAGATGAAGTGAGGTAGACAATTTTTAGGGAACATTTTCTAGCCCCTTCCTCATGCCAGGAGGTAAGCTGTGCAGCCCTTAAAGAAAGGCAACTCAGACATCCAAGGGGCTACCAAATGCCAATGCTGTTTCGTTCCAGTTAGAAGATGAGCCTAGTGCCTGGGCCACCTGTGTGCATGGCTCCCAGTGTGCCTACATCTGTTGTTGTGTCACTTGCTTACCATGGTAGGACTTTGAGGTAGGTCAACATGGTCAAATGGTATGGGTGTGGTCTTTGGAGTTGTACATAAACTGGATTTAAGTGAAGCAGAATTCCTCAAAGTCATTGGCCTCGTTCTCTGCTCCAGAGTCATGGGAGTCCAGTGGCAAGACAAAAGTCAAGAGGACTGCAGATTGCCTGGGATACAATGGAGGCCCTTAGTGACTTTGATGTCTATCTAACCAAACTCTAAGCGCTCCACAGTACCTGCTTCAGCCACCTTGCTGGTCGTTGGAACAAATTGTTTTTATCCACTCGTTCCACCAGAGGAAGTCTTGTCATGCTTGGGATAGACACGCCCCCTCCCCCACCCCCCCCGCCCCAACTCACCAATGGGTTTGAGACCCCTGGCTTACCCTCAAACTACTTTTTGCCCATCTGCCAGATGGTTTACTGGGCTGTGGCCACTGCCCATGCTAACACTTCCGGGAGCCACAGGTGAGAATTGGGTGAATGAGGTAGACCCCAAAGGTAGATAAGGAACCCTGAAGAGGGCTCAACAACCCTCCCACCAGAGGTGCCACTCTTCCCTGAACACCCCTGCACGCCAGATCAGTGGTATCAAACTCAAATAGGGATGGTGCACAGTGAAATCTCATAATGATCCATGTGGGACACGTATTGACTTAGTTTGAAAGCATAAGACGATCTGTGTTTTATTCTGTTTTTATTCATATTGCTAAAGATTTCCCAATTACATTTTTATCTGGTTTGGGCTGCACTTGAGAGTCTTGCGGGATACATGTCTCACACCTCTGGACTAGATCTCCAGAGTTTCTTCTAGCTCTCAATCTGTGCTCTTACCGCCAGCTCCCCTGGTGTTCTGGGGCAGCTGGCAATGATGGGGTTCTAGCATGATGCTGGAAAGGAGTCAGGGGGTGGGTAAGCGCTGAGCTCAAGGCTAAGGTCATTACTTCAGGAGGTGCACACTGAAGGAATCGGCCAAAGGTGAATCAGGAGGAGGGATTAGAGATCCGAGAGTTAGGGGCAGCGGGAGGAGGGAAAAGCACTGGTTCATTTTTGAGGATACCAGTAACATTTTAGAAGGTATGAACAGCTCTTGCTACCTGACATCAGACAGAACCTTCTCCATAATATCTGCTTTTAAAAAGGACTAATTTTTTAAAATGAAAAAGTCTATTTTCTGTTCTTCTTCTCATTGGCAAAATGAAAGATAGAAAACCAACACCATTTTTGTGTCATTTAGGAAAACAAATTCGTGCGTTGATCGTGTCCGTTTTTCTTTCTCATTCTGCATCCTGCTTCCATCACCTCACTATGAGGGGGTGAATGGCACCCATGAAGCTTTTCTCTGTTGCTTGCTGTTCCTATGCAAGGCCGTGTGTTGAAAAAAGAGGCAAATTACTTTTCATGGACTCGGCTGACTACAGGAGGGTCATACAATGCAGTTTCATAGCTAGGCATGCTCTCCCTACCCCACCCCAACATCTTGTTGTAACGCCATGCACCACAGATTCCCAAAAGAATGCTACTGTGAACAGCTTTTAAGATTCCGAGTACACAGCATAGTGGACACTCTGTTTATTCCTTAACAAATCAAGGTAAACATTCATTACAAATGACGATATAATATTCACAACATTATATCTTATCACAGAAAATCAGAACATAGTGTTCATAACAGCTCAACATTAGAATGGCCACACAATTTTCACTACAGTGGCCACAATATTTAGAAGAAAGCCTTCAAGCAGTTCACAATACAGTAATCCACTCTCAATCATTCAATCAATTCCCAATACCATAATCAGTCTTCCAGTCATGGGGCAAATCCATACTTAATCATTCAATCGATTCCCCATACAGTAATCAATCTTCCACTCACGGGGCAATCATACTGATGTATCAATCATGAAATACAATCGTTAGAAAACCACACAAACCCTCCAGCCCTCGGGGTGCAGCAAACCTCCATTTCATCCAAGGGGAGGCCTTTTGTCATCTGGACTCAGGGTGGTCTCTGGAATTCCCTGGATCCCCTTGCATGGTCCCGGCTCCCTCCTGAATCCACCAAACAGTCACCTGCATTCAGAAGCAGACAGCTCCCAGGGCCTTGTCCAGTCCCCAGGGCAGGCCCTGGCACACACTGAAGTTCACAGGGTCCAGCACATCTCAAACCCTTCACCACTTCTCTTACCTGGAACTCAAGGATCAGCCAGGCCACGAACAAACAAAGTCTTATCCTGGTCATGCTTCTTCTGTCCTCCAGCACTTCAGCTGGCCCTAGGACTCAGAAGGAATGTCGGCCTTCCAGGCAAGTCCTCTCAGCCTTCCAGGTGGCCTTCACCAGATTCTGGTCTCAGGAAAACTCCATCTCAGTTCTCAGTCAGCTTCCAGATGCTGGGAGAGAAACTCCCTGTCCCTGTCCCTGTCCCTCCACCTGTCCCTCTACCTGTCCCTGTCCCTGTCCCTCTATCTGTCCCTCTACCTGTCCCTCTATCTGTCCCTCGACCTGTCCCTGTTCCTGTCCCTGTCCCTCTCCCTGTCCCTGTCCCTCTCTCTGTCCCTCTCACTCTCCCTGTCCCTGTCCCTCTCACTCTCCCTCTCCCTGTCCCTCTCACTCTCCCTCTCCCTGTCCCTCTCTCTCTCCCTCTCCCTGTCCCTCTCTCTGTCCCTATGCCTGTCCCTCTCCCTCTCCCTGTCCCTGTCCCTGTCCCTCTGCCTCTCCCTGTCCCTGTCCCTGACCCTGTCCCTGTCTCTCTCCCTCTCCCTGTCCCTTTCTCTGTCCCTCTCCCTCTCCCAGCTGGCTTCAGGCTCCATGACTTTTCTTCACCAGGAACAACATTGCAATTCTGTCTCTTTCTGGAATTCCTCTTTACATATAACCACACTGGCCTCCTCTCTCAGCCAATCCCCTTCTTCCACGTCAACAATGGAGTTCATGCCCTCTCAACAGGGGACAGGGCTCACACCTTCCCTACTTAGCCCTAAGTTACTCAGTGTGAAATATCTGCCAAACTGATTGCACTTCATCTTGTGTACTCCCATATATATCTATATCTATATCTATATCTATATCTATATCTATATCTATATATACACACACACATATATGTCCATGTTGTCTCCCTTAGCTAGATGGACTGTAAGCTCCTTGAGGTCAGGGATTAAAGTTTCCCTTTTGTCTTTGTAACCCCAGCACCCAATACACTATCTAGCCCAAGGAAGGCACTTGAAAAATGCTTTCCTTTGGATTGGTCATTGAACAGGATTATCCATGCGGTTGGATTCATGAAGGAATCTTGTATCATCTTAACTTAGTGAGGGTGAGAACTGGCTGAAAGAGAGCTATCCAATTGCTGGAGTAAAGGAAAGTTGGGTCTTGTCCTTTCCAAGGCAAGCCCAGGGTCAGTCAGCCTGCCCCATGATGCCAAACACTGGATGTCAGTGATCCAGGTTGAGTTTGGCCTCTTCTTCTGGATATTACCTAAGGCTGGTGCCTTAGTTTGCCTGCCCAGTTGGTGACTAACCCATAATCAGTGCCAGACTTGTAGTCCATCACCAATATCCATGGTTACTGGAGGAGGAAACCCACAAGACTGACAGTGGAAGGACTGAGGCCCTGCTCCTTACTAAAGCTCTGGGCCTGGTTCTTGGGTAGAGGAGAATCCTCCAGCTACAGGACTGGTCTAAGGTGGATTCTGGCAAGAATCTTGCCAACAATGACTAAGACAGAGAGAGAGAGAGAGAGAGGGAGAGAGAGAGAGAGAGAGAGAGACTCCCCTGTGCTTGTCCGAGGATGACCTATGGCCTTTTCGTCTCTACAGATGGACAATGGAGGCATCCTTGACCTCCTGGAAGACTTTAGCCAGCTTCTGTATGAAGAGTCGACCTCCTGCCTTGTTTATCTCAGTTGAAATAGAATCAGCATCAAGCACTTTGCCACAGAAGAGGAGCCTGATGGCATTGAAAACGTCTCCTTTCGTTGGAAGCTTTGCTGGAGAGGGACTGACTCCAACCTGAGATGTACAGTCCGTGACTTCAGCATTGGTTGATGGTGGTCTGTTGAGAAGTGCTCAAGCCCTCTCTCCAGGATCATGTTCCTATCACTAATCAATGTGGCTCCATCAGCACTGAGGAGTTGAGATGCACCACAGGTCTTTAACCCATAAATAGTCTTCAAGGCATCTCAAAATTACTTCAGATGGTTACCATCCACAAAAACCTGAATTTTGTTTGTCTTCCTACTAAGCCAAGAATCCTGGAGCTCTCTAAGTGTTTTGCTTGTGCTTTACTTTTGAGAGAATTAAATGTTCCCTTCTTGGAAGGGAGTTCTGTGGAGTTCTCATTTCTCCTTTAGCAACTTCTGAATTTCCCCATCATTTTTTTCAATCCAATCTTTTTCTTTTCTTTCCTTTTCTTTCCTTTCCTTTCCTTTCCTTTTCTTTTCTTTTTTTTCTTTTCTTTTCTTTTCTTTTCTTTTTTTCTTTTCTTTTCTTTTCTTTTCTTGTCTTTTCTTTTCTTTTCTTTTCTTTTCCATTCCTTCCAAGAACTCCCTGCCCTGATGTAATGGACCATGCCAGTCTAAAATCACCCAGAATTATACGTTGTCCTCTTTTAGCATATTGATTATAAAAACTCCAGGCCTCCATTACAGTTTTTTTTTTACCTTAAACCCAGCCTATGCTGTGTTCTTTTCTCAATCTGACCCCCCCTAGAATGTTCTGTCCATGCATTTTGGCATGAGACCATCTTATGTCTTGGACTTTTCTCTGCTTCATTTCAGCATATATGTTGGATCTCCCCCACTTGATAATGAGTTCCTTAAGCAAAAAGACCGTGTTTCATACTCATTTTATGTCCCTTCTAGTCATATTAATGGTAATGGTTATTGTGGTGGTGGTGATTCTCAACTTCAGAGCTTTAAGGTTTGCAAAATATTTTATTTATATTGTTTCATTTGATCCACACAAGAGCCTTATGAGATGTGTTCTGTTGTTATCCCCTTCTACAGATAAGGAAAGTCAACATGAGAGATGAGTATCTGACACAGTGCTAGGCCTGCAGAGGCAGAACTGTGACAATGAAATCACACTGAATTTGGAATCAGAAGATATGGGTTCAGATTCCGGCTCTGACGCTTAGCTGCATGATCTTGGTTCCCCTTTCTGGACCTCAGTTTTCTCACCTATAAAATAAGGGTGTTAGACTAGACGACCTCTAAGGTCCCACCCAACTATGATTCTGAGTTTCACAATATCATTGCATCTTTAATTGCATCTTCATATTCTTCTCCCTCTTAACAAAATACCTATGCACATCTGATCTCCTTCTCTAATGTTCTGCCCATCAATCCCCACAGATTATCAGCCCCTTGAGGCAGTAATGTGTCTTACTCAAATTTTGTGTCCCCTAGAATTTAACCCAACCCGTAGTAGATACCAATAAGTAGTTGGTAGAGTTGTTTTTTGCCTAGAAGAAGATAAATAAATTATTGTTGGGATAAAGTCAAACTGAACTTTAATTTATTTTTTGACTAATTTTCATTTGACTTAAGGACAGGAGGAATTAAGACCCAGATTTCCTGAATCTGGTGGAAATTCAAACTGGAAGAAAAAGCATAATCCTCTGAAGAAATGCTAGCTACTGACCTGATGATCCAGTATTGAGTCAGACAGAATCATGGAATTGTTAAGTTGGAAAGGACCTTGGAGATCATGGGATGATAGAATGTTAGAGATGGAAGAGATATTAGAGTTCATCTAAGCCATTACTCTAATTTCCAGATTAAAAACAAAACAAAATAAAACACAAAACTGAAACTCAGAGAGGGGAAGTGTTTTGCCTAGGATCATAGCTCTTTAAACAGCAGAGCTAGGATTGGAACCCAGAGCCTCTAATTACAAATACAGAGCTCTTGACATATGCCTAGTCCAGCAGTTCTCAACCTGTGGGTCGCGAACCCTTTGGGGGTTGAACACCCCTTTCACAGTAGTGACAGGGGTCGCCTAAGACCATCGGAAAACACATGTTTCCAAAGGTCTTAGGGACCAAGACACTGCTCCTCCATCCATCTCCAGGCAGGTCTGCCCACATACAGATATGCCTACATACAAGTATTAAAGGGTCGAGTCATTAGGAAGGTTGAGAACCACTGGCCTAGTCCAATATCTCACCCAACGCAAGCATCTCTTCTACACATCCCTGACAGATGTTCACCCAGATAATAGTATGTGACAAAATGAGACAGCAAAATTGTGCTGGCTGGTTCTTGGCAGCTAGCCTGAAGATGATTTACTCTTCTTACAGGGTTAAGAGCTATTCCCTCCAGGGGAGAATCAACATTCTTTGGATGTCTGGGTTCCTTCCTAACAATCCTGCTATTGAATGACAGGTGCTAAAGCACAAGACCATAAACCAGACACCATGGCATACTGCTTTCAAGGATTGCTTTGAAGTCTATGCCTTGGTCTGGAAGGCTCATGATGACAGGTCTGTTAACAACGAGTTCCTGTAACAAAGAGAAGGCACTGATGTGTTTTAAATGGCGACTTGTCAGGTCTAAGTTAAGCTTATTGCTCTTAATACAACCTTTATGGCTTTTTAAAAGAGTGATTCTGATTCTTCTTCTCCTTATCCAGATGCTACTTCTCAGTCTTCTTTGCTGTATCATTGGTGTCCTCTTCTGTATGTGTAGATCTCAAGGACTGGTCCTGGGTTTTCTCTTTTCTTTTGACACATTCTTGATGATCTCATAAATTTCCAATGTTTTGGCTATTACCTCTCATTCATATGATTCCTTGACCTAAATATCCAGCTCTAGTGTCTCTTCTGACCCCAGGTTCCTCCTTGAGAGCTACCTATTGGGCATTTCCAGCTGAACACCCCTTGTAAACACAACACATCCAAACCAACTCATTTTCCCCTTCAAACCTTCCTCATTTTCATTTTCAAACTCTCCTCTCCTTCAAACTTCCCTGTTCCTGTTGGGGGAACAACAATCAACCCAAATACCAAGACTCAGAACCTCAAGATTTGGAGCTAAAGGGACCTTGGAAGTAATTTGTTCCATCTCCTTTATTTTATGGATGAGAAAACAGACCTAGAGAGATTGAATAACTTTCCTAAGATTACATAAATAGTAAGTAGCAGAGCTAAGATTTGAACTCAGGTCTTCTGAATTCAAGTCTCACACAGATTACCTCAAACTACACTCTTCTACTTGTCCATTTCCTGCACTCTCCATATCCTAGTAGTTGCTAAGTCTTGTTGAAGACCTCCACGGCATCTCTCACATCCATCATTTCTCTCAGCAACCATTCTATTTGAGTTCATAACACAGAACATTGTTAATAGCCTTCTAATTGGTCTCCTTGTCTTAATCTCCTCTTTCCAAACTGTCATACGTATAGCTCCCAAATGGATACTTTTTTTATTTGTTTTTAGTTTTCAATATTCACTTCCATAAGATGATGAGTTCCAAATTTTCTCCCCATCTCTCCCCTCCCCCTATTCCAAGATGGTGTGAAACATGTAAAGAAGCATTAGAACCAATGGGAGAAACCAGGATAAAGAAGAAGCAAACAAACAAAAAGATCAAATACTATGCTTTGATCTGCATTCGGACTCCATAGTTCTTTTTCTGAATGTGGACAGCATTTTCCATCATGAATCTTTTGGAGTTTTCTTATGTCCTTGCATTGCTAAAAAGAGATGTCTATCAAAGTTAGCCATCGCACAATATGGCTGTTACTGTGTACAACGTTATCCTGGCTCTGCTCACTTCACTCAGCATCGGTTCATATTAAATCTTTCCAGGTTTCACTAGCTGTATGATCCTGGACAAATCATCTAGCCTTGTTTGCTTTGGTTTCCTCATCTGTAAAATAAGCTGGAAATGGAAATGACAAACCACTCCAGTGTCTTTGCCAAGCAAATCTCAAATGGAGATTGGACATGAATGAAACAACATGCAAAGGATTGGTCATAACTGAAATGACTGACCAACAAACCTGCATTTATATTGCTTCCCTTCCAAAGTATTTGATCAATATGTATTAAACTAATGAATTAATATAACACTATTCAGTTACTATTATATTCTTCTTCTTATTGTTACTTGACTAGAGGTGTGGTGCCCAGGACAAGGAAGTTGACCATCCTGATCTGATGATATCTGGAGTCTCATGTTTAGTTCTGGGCACAACATTTTAAGATGGAGAATGTCCCTGTTGCTTTGGGATATTAGTTGTAGAAGAGAGTAACCAAGATGGTGAAGACCCTTAAGTTCATGCCACATGTAAATGGGTTGAAGGAACTGGGAATATATCTTTCCATGTCAATTTGTCACTCAAGAAGCTCCAGTGGCTCTCCATTTCCTCTAGATCAAAATACTGATCCCTCTATTTGGCATTTAAAGCCCTTCAATATCTGGCCTCTGAGTATCTTCCTAGGATTAATACATGGTCTTCACCTGGTCTTCACTTGGCCAATTTGCTATCCACCATAGCTGCTCCCACTTTTGTACTCTGTATAGACTTTCTGCCATGTCTGGAATATCCTCCCTCCTCACCCTCACTTCTTATAATCCCTAGGTTCCTTCAAAGCTCAGACCAAGTGCCACACCCTCTAGGAGGCCTTTCCTGGCCATCCCCAGCTTCCTGTACTTCCCCTCATCAATCTACAATATACTCATTTTGGATAAATTTAGCATTTACTTATCTCTGCCCATGTTGTTTCCTTTGATAGAATCCTTCCTCTTCATCCCATTCCCCCATTAAGATGTTGATTGGAATTTCACTGAGTTTTACCTGTTGGATTCTATGGGGATGTATATAGTCCTGTAGATGTCCACATCAGTCTATAAGCCATAATCACCATCCCTCACACTTTCTAGCAAGGTGACCTTGGGAAAGTCATCTAATCTCTCTAGACTTTGCTCCTCAACCATAAAATAAGGAGGTCAGACTCAATGACCAATAAGATCCCTTCCAGCTCTAGAACTATAATTGCATGGAATAGAAAGGGGAGGTAAGAAAGGCCCAAAGTAAAATTTTACATCACCACTTGATTCACAATGGGTACTACCCAACCTGTCTCCTTCCCTCACCTCCACCCCCCAACCCATTCTGCCTCTCAACCCATCTAAAGAATGAATAAAAACTTGTGGGAATGGGGTTGATTCTCCAGGCCTTTGTGACTCAGCCCAAACTGGATAAATGAGAGGCTAGATTGTATTTAGGGAAGAATATTGGACTTGGAGTAAGGAAAGCACTGAGTTCAAATCCTACCCTGGAACTTGTTATTTATGTGAATATGAGCAAGTTACATCATCTCTTTTCCTCAGTTTACTTCTCCATAAAATGAGATTAAATAATGCCTGTAATATTTACCTTATAAAGTTGTTTTATAAGGATCAATTTATATGAAGTAAGTAAAATACTTTGCTAACCTTAAAGCGTCATATAAATAGCATTTGTTATCATCACTTGTAAGAAGCAGCATGGTATCACAGTGGATGGAAGGTCAGAAAGACCCTAATTTTAGTCCTGCACCAGATACATACTAGCTCGGTGATTCTCTCCAAGTCACTCAACCTCTTAGTGCTTTGGGCCAGTGGTGTCAAACTAAAATAGAAATAGATCCTTGCAGGTTGAATAGTGACTTAGAAAATCACCAATTAACATTTTTTATGTTGTATCACATTTTTATTTATCTATTTCTTCATTTTTATTTATTTTGTTAAATATTTTCCAAATACATTTTAATCCCCCAGGTTCTGAGTTTGACATATCTGCTCTAGTCATCTCCAGAATTATGAGTTCCCTCTACCAATGAAATCAAAGATGACTATTCCCATGCTTCCCGTTCCCTGCTTCATTCACTCATCAACCAGTGTTCCATTGAGGAATTAGAGACAACCAAGTTGGCCTGGAGGTCTGAAGATAAAAGACCTCAATGAATAATTTAGATGTAGGGTAGTGAAAAGTGCAGAAAACCTGCATTTGTTCCTTACTATCTGTATGTCCTTGAGAAAACGTTTTTATCTCTTAGCCTCAGGTTTCCCACTTACGTCCAAAGAAAGAATGGGATTAATTTATTTTTAAGGTCCTTTCAGCTCTATATTCTGTGCCTTTGACTTTGGAACAAATTTCTTAACCAGGGAACTGCCTATCCAGGGTACAGGAACTCCTCTTCCTGAAGCTCTTTGAGATAGTGAACCACAGCACCATGTCTATGCCAGTCCCCTTCTTGCTATGGACTCTGTCCTTCTAACCATAACTACTTAGTACTAACTGCCCTTCTGACATATGTGCTACCTAATTGCACAACCTTTTTACTTAATCATTCCTCTAACCTGACTTTGACCATCCCTTATACCTGCTGCATATCTTGGTCTTTGTTTAGGTTGTCTTCAACTCAGAGGAATAGAAAGAACTATACTTAGTTCTCTTTCTTTTTCCCCCTAATCTACTAAATGCTGATTATGCCAGGAATAAGAAGTCAGGTTAATCTAAAAAAATATTGGAAGTGTCCATTTCACCAGCTTCAAGACAATTGGGGATCAACATTGACTCAAAACAAAACAAAACATAGCTTATGAGCCCCCACTGATGTTTTTTCTTCTTTTACCAGGCTAACCAAAGGACAAATTACTCAAAGAATTCACAATTAATCAGATGTCTCTCAGAATTCTAAATTCTCAGAGTATTAAAATGTGATTTTATCAATTTAGGTGTTCTCTCCATCAATATAGTTAATTAATTCATCTAAGCCTGTACTTCCTAAGAGTTTCTTGCCCATGTCCTCTGATATTTCTCCAGAGGGTCTCCAACATTCTAGTCATCTCCTTCACTTTCTTTCGATATCATGAGTATACTAATGGAACACATAGGCTGTTCATCAGTTATCCTTTGTTTTCACCATGAGTCCATCCCTTTTTGGCTCAAATAGTTCTTTGAAGATATCATTTCTTATTCATACCCATAATGCAAATCCCTGTTACCCTCTGGATGATACTCATTTTCAGTTTTCTTTGAAGACCATAGTATTTCATATCTCACAGCCATAGGACACTGGTGGAATACTGATATTCAAGGTATGAGTCTATATTTCAGCTGAAAGATTGGGATTAGGTAAAGAATTATGATGTTCCCTAAAGTAACCCAGCCCTGTTCAATTCTGGATCCAATTCATTGTCCATATAAGAGTGTCTGTCAAGGTATGGATATAGCTATAGTTATAGATAAGAGAGGTAAACACAGGCATGGGGTAAGCACAGGTACAGATATACACACAGAAGATAGAGATAAAGATAGAAATAGATAGAAATATGGGCACAAATATGGATAAAGATATATAGATGTAAATGGATGAGCTCTATCATTTGTCTATCCAACTGCATATCATAATCTGGAAAAAACAGGCATTCTTTATCCACTTTACCACTCCCTCATTTTGGACTTGGACCACCTCTGTTATGGTAGCGAGCCTATTTGATGAGCATATCTCCTTCTTTTATGCCTTGTCTGGTATTATTGATTAGAACATCAACGAACAAGCTTATCTTTGTTGCTATAACTGTTGTTAAATAATAATATGTTATTAAATAGCAAAATTAAATAAATGACAAGGTAAATACACACAATCCATACACACATGTTGCTACACCATGAGAGACAGAACACACATAAGAAACACAAATGACCAGAAAGAGGGGGGGGGCGGAGCCAAGATGGCGGCGTAGCAGCGGCAACATATCGCAGCTCTCACATAGCCACCCCAAAATACCCATAAAACAGGACTCTAAACCAATCCTAGAACTCCAAAATGCACACAAAGATACTTCCCACTAAAGTCAGCTCGGCTACAAGGAACCATATGAGCACTGCGAACTGAAACCAGCCTGGCCTGAAGCCGCGGCTGTGCCCCGGCGGCGGCTGGAGGGGAGGAGTGGAGGAGCTTCAGGTGAGCGGATTAGCAACAGCTGCGAGTGGGGATTGTGAAAGGGGGAGATAAGCAGTCCGGCCAAAAGGCCTCCAGAGCGGAAAAGCGAAAGGCAGAGGTTTCGCACCCGCCTCCACGTTGTAGCTTCCCGCCCGTGGCCTGCAGACAGCCGGGGGACTTAGCGATTGTTCTCAGGCCAGTGTTCTCGCGTTGAGCGGCCTGGATCCAGATTGCCATCTTGGGCCTCGGTCTTGGAGTCTTCATTATCCAGTCAGCCAGAAGTAATTAGGAAGAGTCCCAGCATCTTCCTGAGAGCTACGGCAGCCGGGAGGACCCCAGCAATTTGGGACAGAGCTTTCCCTTCTGGAAGCAGAGCGCCACAGAGATTTAAAAATAAAATCACGGTCTGAAGAACCATGAGTAAGAATAAGCATAAGAAGCAAAGTAAGAACAGCTCCC